>OMNN01013942.1:23258-48807 GCA_900302755.1 Chromis chromis
CGCTTGTGTGTGTGTGTGTGTGTGTGTGTGTGTGTGTGTGTGTGTGTGTGTGTGTTGTCGGGTGGTAATATATCATCTGAGCCTGAATAGACCCCCAAGCCAGAAGTTAATGAAGTGAAATGAGACTTATTAGCCAAAAACCTTTAAAGTCACTGACAGGCGAACGTGAGGAAATAAAGACAGCTTGAAATTATTAATGACAGCGGAGACACGGGAGCACAAGGGGGACCGAGAGCGCACGAGCAGGCCGCAACATTTACATGCCATTAAAGGAAAAACAAAGATTTGAAATGACATCCATATTTAAGTGCTATTTTCCTTCAAAATTTTGAGATGCCATCCAATAAAGTGTTCAAACGTTGACTTTACTGAGTGAGTCTACCTCTGTACAGTAGGGATAGACGATTATTGTGGCCGATACTTGGCATATTTCCCATTATCTATATATTTACTGATTATTGTTTGGTGCAGCCACCTCAATTTTGTCTTTATGGTCTCAGAAATGTCTCTCAAGCACCAAAACCTGAACAAGAAACACAAGCCGTTGCCACAAACCAGGAAATCAGCTACTCTCACAGTGGCTAAGGCTACGCTAACAGCTAGCGGCTAGCGGCTATGATAGAAGGCAGCCAGAGATTAACCTGAAACAGAGTCTGGAAAACAATAATTAATAATGCTTCAAGATCTGGACCTTAGTGGACAATAAAAGTGATAGAACAGTGAAAGATTAAGAAAATACAGAAGATGTAACTGTAGGAGACAAACTGACCAATCTCAGTCGATCCAACGTAAACATAATTTACATATTCAGTTATAGTCCCCCTTATTAATAAAGTAGCATAGGCATGAATGACAGGTTTCCTGCTATCACATGCTAGTAAAACATTACATCAATGGTATATCAGTTCCAAATATCAGTTATCAGTCTTTCTTGATTACCAATAATTAGCATCGGCCCTAACAAACAACCCCATATTGGTTGGTCCCTACTGTGCAGAGAGTTTTGCCCTGTCCGTGCCCTGCAGTGGATTAACAAAGACTTGACACCATCATATGATCTACGTGGTTCACATTTCTCCATGGCTTTGTTTCTGAGGCAAGCGTGCGGCCCGGGTCAGCCAAGCCAGGTGATGTTCGGTCTAATTGGACAGGAGTGACCGGCCATCGAGGCTGATTACTGCCACTACTCATCATGTAACGGCGGCTCAACGGGGGACCGGCTCTGCCTGACGTGTAGCACATGACCACAGCTGTTGGAGGGGCTACAGCGCCTGCTGGCAGCGGCTGCTCTGGGGTCAGCCAGCGAACAGGGACGCATTTCTCATCACTGTCGGAGATTTGGAGGGAGCGAACAGGCCCCTCTTGACCGAGCTGCCAGCGCGCCAGACTTCTGACAGCCTGGCAGTCAAAATGATCGGAGGCACGTTTGTGTATTTTTGTGCGCACTTGTTAGAGAAATGGTGACAGTGAAGGTTCATAAGTAGCACATTGTTTCTTCAACTTCTTTGAAAGCAGCAGATGAAGATAAATTAAAAGATTGGGTTTCACCCCCACCCCGTCCTCTAAAGATGCTTTGAAGCCTGATACATCTGGTTGCCTTTGACTGAGGGCACAAAAAGACAGAAGTGTTCAGGTTGGACTGTGCTAACCCCTCGCTGTTCTTCACCCTTTCTTTAGCCTGTGTCTTAACCTTATATCGACCCCAGTGGCGTTTGCTTAAGAGGCCATCCAGAATGAGCCACTTGTTTCGCCTAAAGCCAAAGACCTGAAGACCCAAACGCACCAGGATGTGCAAACACCCAGCTAACCTTTGTTACCACTCAAGGTTGTGTTTGGATCATGCAGTCAGGGATCACTGGGTGGGAAATTAAACTTGACAGCATCATGCTTCTGATCAGATGTGAGGGTTGACCCGGTTCTAAACAAACACAAACTGTGGGAGAGAATCAGACAGTCCTGGTTTACCGGGTTATGGTTCCTCTTTAACCCTGTGAACCTGCGTTTTTTTGCTCCTGTCACATTTTGTTCTCTTTGTGGGCTCATTTTTCACTGCAATATGAAGTCCTACACCTTTATGGAAACAGCACAACCATGGCTAAAAGTAGAGAGAGCTCACAGATGTTTTATGTGCAGTATGGCACAGTTATGACATAAATCATAAAAGAACAAAGCAAAAGTCAAATTTATTTGATTATTTACTGTATAAATTCTAAATAAATAAATAAATAAAATGGAATCAGTGCCCAAAAGTGGTACCATAGAAAAAAAGGTGGCTCTACATACTACAGATATTTTACTATCTAAATTTTTACTTTACTTACAAACTTGTCTTTTATCTGCTTGCATCCTGCATTTTTCTTACAGACTGTTGGTCATAGCTGCGTCACTAATAACTTGTCGGTCGCAACTCAGAGCTCCGAATTTTTTGTTTTTAACAGAATCTCATTAGCATAAACAGTTTATTATTGACCATTTTTTCAAGAAGCCATATAGAATAAAATGTTTTTGATGAAAAAAATCACAATTTTAGGGTTAGATTTGGTTGGTTTTTCAAGGGGAACTGTACTTGAGATGCATTCAAAGACCATCAGAAAGTTGAAAATATATAAAATATATATTTCAATATTTCTTTCAGTTTTTACAGTTTCTGGCTCTGATAAATTCATTTTGGTGATCTTTTCCAACCTGCCAGCAGATTTGTGGGATCAGAGGGTTAACAGACCAACATTTATAATAGCAATAAACAGGTTAGTTTGCCTTTATTATCTGTATATGTTTTCAGCTTCTATTTTCTGTCCTGTGGCTCAGAACACTCATTAGATAAGCTATGTATGTAGCTTATCTAAGCTTATTTATGTTGAATGTCATGTACAGCGAGATAAACCTATTCATATTCCACACATTACTATTTCTCTCAGCCCTTAACTCAACCTAAATCAGAACATGGTCGCTGTCCTACTTTCAGATATGGATAAGACACTTTAAGGCCTTGGAAACTGATTTTATTTAATCCAGGAAATGAAAGAACTCGAGAAACAGGATGTAATTTTTCCCAGTCTTCACATTTGCTGCTCTCTCAGACAAAAACCAAACCTGACTTTTTTTCCCCCGCACAATCTTCCTATTACAATAAATGATTCAGCTGCACTCACAAATAACTCACTTTGCTGCAGAAATTTGACTGACCCAGATTTATGTCCACCCTTCATTCTCTGTTTTTGTTTCCCAGCTCCTTCCTTCGGGGAGGCGAATGTGAAAAAAAGGTGAAATGTGATGTTAGCAAAGCCACAGAAGTGGACATGAGGTGAGAAGTGAGGAGTTACCAGGAGGAAGCTATTGTCTGAACATGGGCGGATGGGGAAACATGGGAAATGTGGTTCATGTGTTGGTCAGACCCAACCTACAGCCTTAAAGCTTGCCTTTGATCATCTCTCATCATGGACTTAGTTCTAAAGGCGATTTCTGGGAAATTAACCAGTAGTCTAAGGCCACCCACCCAGATATTTTTTATGATCTCTTAACTGTTCATCTAGCTCACTGATTAGGACTGGAACAACGATCCAAGTGAGGAAATGGAATATTTTCAGCTCTACATAATACACTGTATGCCATACAAGAAAGCCAATACAAGCAAATTAAATGGTCAAGTTGTACTGTGATTTACGCCATATTGACCGATTCACAATCTCAATTACGCGCAACAAAATCTAGTAAAGTGCACCATGAGAAAGTCTCCTGTATGCTTAATGCCCACCAGCCAGAGCTCTTGTCTTGTAGGCGAGCTGAAGTGTGCTATGACAGCATCACTATGGGCTACTGGCTGGTTGTCTACACCAGCAGAGGCGCCCATTTCACATGATGTCCACTGAGTTATTTTCGTGTTATTGATTCATCGAATATTGATTGAAAAGGCTGTCGATTATCGGTTAAGAAAATTTTTCAAAATTTGCATCCCTAAAGTGGTCAGGTATAGCTGAGTAAGGTGTGTAAGCTTGAATGCAAGGGAACAGTGATTATACAGTCTTTGAACCGAGCACATCCATGCCCACACTTCAGGTGTGCTCTGATACTTAAAAAAACATAACACCACTCTCTTGCTAATGACAGTCTCTTCCATTCCAGGTGTAATTTGTGTTTATCAGGGTCGACAGATATAGATTTTTCAGGGTGGATATAGTTTTCATTATCATAAGGAGACCCAGAGCTGATAATTCATACTGATAAACATTTGCAAGTAGAATTCCTAAAATTTCTTTGTGTATTTTTAACTAAAAGAGAACTTTCTTTCTTCAGTCTTGGCTATTATTTGAGACGTGTAACCAATTAGATGGTGATGCGGACGGGACGTTGCTCAAGACCACAAAATAGTGACTACAGATAGAGGGGCGGATACATCAGAGCAAATTGGCAATTGGTTAAAAGAAAATAATACCCACATCTAAAAAATGCTGAATATCAGATCTGATTATCAACCAGGCTGATAATCAGTCAACCCTGAGTGCTTACAGCTAATTATTAGATGTTAGAGCTACTATTAAGGTGGTAGATTTTCGATCCTGTTCATCCACATCCATATACGTACAGACAACTTTAAAAATGAAGTTGCAGCAGGGTTTGCAAGGATGCAGCATTGGACTGAGTGGTACAGCTTGTACCTGTGTTTGGACTTTGGTCAGCAAGCTAGCTATCTACCATCCATTGTTGTTTATTTGCTTTTCCTCTACTCTGTTGTAGTCTGGCAGTAATGACTGATAAGGAATCCTAAAAGTTATGCTGAATCAACTTTGGCAAGTTTTTTTTTTTATATACTGAAAAAGCAAACATGCCAGTCTCAGCTACCTCCAGCCTGCAAGGTCAGCAATGCTGCTCCAGACAACAGAACTTTAGGTTTTTTACAATCACAGCTTCCTCTACTGCTGCCTTACACTTATCAGAGAGGGCAGAAAGCAAAAGCAATCGCAGGGGAGAACCTTTTTAATGTCCACCTATGGGTTTTATGGCTCTGCTGTCTCCGTCTCAGGCACATAGTGTTATTGTACTGAAAGCATGCATGTTATAGGAAACACATAATAATTCAGATAATTAATGTTATTTCCAGTATGCTTGTTTAGTTCAGTGAATAATTATCCAAATAAGATCAGACAGATCAATTTACTGATGCTGAAGCAGCTGATTAATCAATAACAGTTTGGTAATGGATACGTCATTAAAGTCATTTATAAAGCAAATATGTTCAAAGCTCTTTGGATCCAGTTGCTTTTGGGGTTTTGGGCAATTATTTGGGGTTTTGAGCTGATTAATGAAAACAAAACCAAGTGAGATTGATACTGTAGTTTAAAAAATACTTTAAAATCACAGCTACCATGATGTGCTGGTTGTAGTGTAAGGTAAGGGGGTAGGGTTAGGGGAGTCAATATTGTTAAATGTCAAATTTCTCTTGCAAACATGGGACAAAAGAATAGTGGTTTGTATGACCATAGAAAAGGGAGGACGCTTGCTTCTCCGCAGACCTCTGGGACCAGGCAGGTTGGAGATAAGCCCCCTTTTTCTAGCATCAGCACCCCTAATTCTGTTTCTGCCTGCTCATGTCAAACCACCGGGGTCCCCTGTACTGATAACCCCTAGCAGGAGAATAACCTTTTATGTAGGTCTGTCTGAGCCATACCACACACATGCATGCCATTTCAAACATGAATGCGGGGAATTCCCCCCCATGCAGCCTATTCAGACGCCCCTGATTACTTTTTCCTGTAAAATATCCAGGCTCGCTGCAATCCTCAAAGACAGACGGCATCGATAGAAGGTAGCAAGGTGGTGCGAAACGGCAGCTTTGAGGGGCCTGAGGCTATGGGTCAGAGTTCTCCTGAGGTCACTCCCAGCAAAATTGACTAGCCGACAGAGAAAGGAGAGGAAAGAGGGGGAGTCTGAACGAGGGAGACAACCTCCGGAGCCATTGATACAACCCCCAGGTCTCTTTGATCTATCGCTGCAAGCTTCCTGAAGTAAACACCGGCTAATTGTCTGGATCAGGTTGAGATGCTTATCTGTGTTCGCCTGTCTGTTCCCTTCAATGCCTTCGATACGTTTCTCCAGCAATGCGGAGGAGGCCGAAGCTTGTCAGCTCCAATCAGATACCTGGAGGTGCTAATGGATACACCCAACATTTAACCGCTTCAATCCGGCACCCGATGCATCACGAAGTCCGGCCGAGTTTGACCCCCCACGCATATCTCGTGACCTTTTAATCCAGCAAGCGTGCCTCACAATTAATGCAAAACCCGATAAAGAACAAGTTGGAGAAGCCATTTAATTGTGCCGTAAACTTATCTTTTAATTGCCTGGTTAGTTTGTTTATTAAAAGAAAAAAAGTTGGCTTTGTTCCCTTAAGTTTTGATTTCACTTTGGAATCGAGCTTTTTACCCTTTATTGGTGTTTATTTATCCTGTTCTCATGACCGTCTTTGCCATTTAGACAACAGCGAACAAAGGACAGAAGATAAAGAAGGATAGAATATTAAGGCAGGAAGCTTTTGTACTTGAACTTTTGCTAGACAGGAGGTAGAGATTGGGAGGTATATGGATGACAATATCCTCCTTTTGAACTCCCTCGCATAAATATCGGTGGTGATGTTCTAACGGAGGTTTCCCTGTGACCCTCCTCCAACACAAACCTTGCATAAAAAAAAGCCCTTCATGTGGGTTCTTGCTTCCCCTCCTCTGCACCCTGAACCCACAGAGATCAGACACAGGGGGTCTCTGGGGGGAAATAGCTCATCCAGTGATGACGCTACTCATTGCAGGCCTGATTGGGTTCAGAGATGCCTGAGGCGGATGAGGACAGATAGTAAAGATATATCAATACACTGCTACTACTGGGGCTTCTGGAGACATCGATTCCTTGATCTTGGAAGGTGTGTTTTCATGCAGATGGGTGTTGTGTGGCTGAAACACATTTATGGTGAGAATAAGGTAGATTTGTTGTGCCTTTATTGCTTTTGTTAACCTTCTGCGTCTTTCATACAAGTCCATTCGATTTTGAATGGCAACAGGGGGGTGGGGTATGTTTCCGCGTGCGCAATAAAGCGCAATGAAAAAAGCCAATGTAATTTACAGCCAGCCAAATTTGTTTGTGTTCTGATGTGGTCGTGTCCAAATCTGATTGATCTAAAAACCCAATCAAGCAGAATTTTATAAAAGCCTCCTTTTATATATGTTTTTTACAATCACACATAAAATCTTATTTACAACTCCATCGTATGCTCGGCGGGTCTTTAACAGAGCCTGTAAAATAAGTATTCTCTCTTTAAAAGTCGCTCTGTAGTCTGTGGAGGAATTATGTTTTATGCAAAGATCACAAAGCATGACAAAAGAGTTTCGGCTGTCTGCTTGCAGATTTAGATTTATGTTTATATGTGCTTTTAGTTTTTTTTACGAGCATGCATTGAAGTGTGCGTTTGTTCTGATTTGCATGCATGTACGTGTGTGTATGTTTGACACACAGATACCGCCTCCGTCACCGGACCAGTCTTTCTATCTAGTAGCTGCATCTTTTCCACCTCGGGTGCAGGACTCCACTCTGTCAGTCAGGGTGACACATGGAGAGGCAGCCCCCTGCCCGTGGCGTACGGTGGGGATCGCCGCCCTGTCACTGTCTGTCACTCCGGCTTTGTCCCCTGTCATGCCCTCACGCTGGCAGGTTAAGGGAGGGGGCCCCGTCAGGAACAGTGACAGACTGACAGGTGACAGGTGAAGCCGGCCCAGCAGCTACAGACACCCAAACCTCCATACATATCCCAGAGTGGCTCAATATGTGCGGGTGAGCGTGTGCTCGCATACAAACAGATGGCTGGTGCCAGGTTCATGTGTAGGCTGTAGCTGACAAATGTATCACAACGAAATGTTTAAATTCAGTAGATTTGGATAATTTTTTTAAAGGTTTTAAAAACATATTCTTAATAAAGACCAGGAGGAAAAATGCTTAATTTGAATTTAGCCACTTTAGCCTATTTTTGTTTTTGTTTTTTAGAGCCAATAGGCTACCCAAACCGTTTATCGGCAATCAAAGAAAGGCTGAAAAACAATATTTGTAACCGATATACATTAAATGTAGGGTTTTAACAGCATGTGATAGCAGAGAACCTGTTATTCATTAATAAGGGTGACTATAAGGAGTGTATAAAGGAGTGATTAAATTAGGACACTCTCCTCTGTTTATCAACTGAGATTGGTCAGTTATGTCTGCTGTTCTTCTCTATTTTCTTAATCTCTCACTGTTCTATCATTTTTACAGCCCACTAAGGTTCAATATCTTGAAGCATCAATAATTATTGTTTTCCAGACTGTTTCAGGGTGAGCTGAAGAGGCCTTCCAACAGCCGCTAGCCGTTAGCATAGCCTTAGCCACTGCGAGAGAAGCTAATTTTCTGGTTTGTGTTGAGACATTTCTGAGACCAATAATCATAATCGGTCTATCCCTAGTACACAGGTAATAATTTCAATATTAACACAATAAAAAATAATGATAAAGAAATTGTATCACATTAAATTATTAAGGCAAGTGAAACCAAGACTTGCACAGAGGGTGTCCAGATGCCACGTAGTGCTGAGGTTAAGGTTCAGGGACCCTTCACCGACCTCCCCATGCATCCAACATCAAGTCCGTCAGCACTAAAACAAGGAATATGCCGCTAAGGTAGAGGTCATGAGGGACACAGTAGGGTTCTCAACTAACTTTTTCAGTTGATCAGTAGCTGATTTGGCTGGACCCAGACAAACCCAAAAATTATACTGAAAAGAGTGAAAAAAGGCATGTCAGATTTACCTGAGATGAAACCAAATGGTTTTATCTGCATGGGTTGGTTTCTATGTGCGGCGTTTTTACGAGGGGAGCAAATGTCAATACCACAGTCGAGATAAGCTAAAAGTGTCATTGTTGTTAATACCCTACCGTATTAGTCAGTGTGATATAAAGTAGTGTTTTTTTCTGATTCATTGGCTCAGTCAGTATGCCTCTGCAAAGTACTGTCTCATTATCAGGTGTGTCTGAATCAGACCACTCCCTCTCCACCAGCCTCCTCCTCTCTCTTGTTGTATTGTTTTATTAAATTATCAGTTACAGACTGCTTTATCATTGGAATATGGTAACAGCTAAAAGGAGAGACTGACTGAACTAGAGAAGAAAATAATGCAATAAAAAAAAGTACAACTTTCAACCCTAACGGCTGGTGCAGTAGCTTCCCATGTCGGCCAGAGGGGCAACAAAACAGCATAGTGATCATCATGCACTTGAAATTTCCATTTGCACAGTCTTAAAAAATGGTCATAGTCTGGAGCCCTGCACAGGGTCGTGGGTGTTTTTAGACTGTGAAGCTCATCTCACAAGGACAACCTCCGCTCACTGCCGGCTGCAGCCTCCAACCAGGATGATGTTTATTGTCATCTAATGCGTTTAGGTTGAACTACTGTCCATCCAACTATTTTCTTATTGCTGTTGATGAATTGTCTATTGCAGCTACTGTTTTATCACCCAGGCCTATATTTAGGTATATCAGTCTTCTCATCTATCTCTAGTCAGAAGAGAAAAGGATTATTTCCCTTTATTCAATTGATGTTGTGCAGAAAGAGTGACCTGTACCTCGGTGAATTGTACATTGTGAGGTAGAAATAATACACACTCAGGCACAGGGGGCCATACTGTATAAATCAAGTTACACAGAATTTTTTTTAAAACTGTCCTGATGAAACATACAGACAATGATGCTGATGCTACCATTGTATGGGGGGAAAATGCGCGCACACACTCAAAAGAAATCAGCATGCAAGCAAATACACAAACACACACATATATATACACACATATACGCAGCAGCATATCATTTTTGATCGCAATCTACCCAGCTGGGGCTACAATGTGCCCACTGCAGTGATGCTGCTGCTGTCAGATCTAAGCAAAGAGTGAAAGTGTGTGTATAGCTTTGATGCTAGAATAGACTTTGGCTTATATTCAATTTTTCATGCAAGAAAAAGCAAACAAGAAACACTACAAGGCTGCAGAGCTAAATTTTTACTGTAATTTTGGGCGTTCATTAGCATAACAATAGATCAATTTTTGTCATCTTCTAAAATCAGTTATATCAGACAGGCAATGACGTTGAACAACTGCAGAGAAGATACCAAAAGACATCAAGTTATTTAAGTGTAACCAAATTACAGCCGACATATGTGCACGCCCTAATATGGGAGTAGATTTACAGCTCTCTTTTGTCGCTCGATGGACTTTTAATGGCCATCATTGCAGCCGTTTGTGGTCCCACGTCGAGCATTAGACCTTCGCTGTGGCTTGAATCTAAACTGGTGCCAGAGGTTGCACCCAAATCATTGCATTTGACCTTAAATCTCCCATTCCATTACCCAACATTCCCTGTGGGGACAGTAGTGGTCCCTCAACACTTGAACTCTGACCCGAGCCCCATCAGGAGAAGGAGGATTTATAGTACCCAGGCAGGCATCTGAATTGTCTCACCTTATGTCTCAGAGGGGACATGCAGCCATAATGATGCCCTATGAGGTTTTGCTCTGAAATGTGATTTAGTTCTTATTGCCTACAGTATTGCATGAGGCAGCATTTGTCAGGGGGATGTGTGAAAAGCTGCTTTCGGGTGTCAGGTCAGGCATCCCGTCTGTGAAGAAGAAGTAGTAGTCACGAGTCAAATTTGGAATCCTGTCGGTGCATCTTAGAATCTTTAAAGTAAAATTTACATTAGATATGACACATTTTTTGCCCTGATACTCCAGTCAGGTTATGATGAGGGTGTGTATACTGTATGACATTATATAATATAGTGTATTATCACTTAATGCTATGGTTTCTGCCTAAGAAATACCCACTTTGAGGGTTTTCACGTGCAACTGTACATCTGTAATCAACAGATTTACAAATATATTGACTTAAATACAGATAACTCCATAAATCGTTACATATTTGGTTCATAAATGTCACACTTGGAGGTATTAACTCAACAATAACAGACAAAAACATACTACAAACTACACCTATATAAGAGTTTCTCCCATGGGACTTTCAGAGAAGAAACACCTGTAAAGTCACTCAGAGTGAGGTACAGTAATGGTGCACTTTCATTCCAGCTCGGTTAGTATTCTAAATAGTAAGATAGGTAGGGACGACATACACAAAGGACACGTAGACAGCAGACTAGATGTCTTTTTTCATTGTGTGTCGTTGTGCAGAAACACAAAGAGGAAAAGAAAGTAGGTTATGCAGCGTGATTAAGGAGGCCGATCACTGCAGTAAACGCCATTTACCTTAAATTGTCAAAACCACTCTATGTATTCAACTGTTCCCCCTTTTTCACGAGGTTGGCACTAAACTGGTTTGGAACCTCGATGCAATATGTCAAGCAAACCAGTTCATGTTTACACCAGTTTTGAGTGGAACCATTGTAATCATGGTTGTGTCATCAATGGAAGATGTTGCACAATGCACAGTGGGAGAAGTAGTAAGATTGCAGATTACAGCAATTATCTCCAAGCTTTTGTACTGGAGACAAAATAAAGGAAAAACCAACATTACTTGTCCAGAGTACAATAAAAAGGAAGGCTAGAGCTCACGGCCTCATTCATAGCATTTTATCGGGCAATGTTTCAACACCGAGTCAAAATGGACAAAGACATGAGGTAAACAGATAACTGCTACACTCCCTCTTTATGTACACCAAATATTTGCTGTGCAACAACTGCTACTGTGGCCTTTTGCTGGAAGACGCACAGAGAATTGGTATTGGTCACCACACACCATTTTTCCAAAAAGATATTCCTGCATTGTGTTTTGATGATGATGGTAGTTAAGAGCGCTGTTATGCATCGATTCAAAATTTTCAATAGGTGTTCATCTGGGTTGAGGTCTAATGACTGCAAAGGCCAAAGCATATGGGTCGGGGTATTGTCATCCTTGAAAAGACCACTCCCATTTGGGTAGAAATATTTCATCACAGGATAAAGGTGATCACTCAGAACAATTTTGTATTGATTTGAGTCTTTCCTCTAGAGCAGTGATTATACTTTGACGCCCACACAGACAGCTGAGGACACAAGCGGATGTGTAGTGGTTGTCATTATACTGCTTGTCTAGACTTCACAAATGCAATGGCGTCTTCCAAGTGGACTCCTGTATTTGCACATTTTTGGTTGAATGTGGATGTGTGCACTGAGGTCCACATGGACTCTTGTAGTCATGGGAAGATGACAAAATTGCAGATACAGAAAGTCTAACACTGGCTTGATGGGACTTTGTGAACCCAAACCACTGGATCTCTTTACTGTAGGAATCAAGAGTTCAGGTTTTTCCTTTAATTTTTCACTTGTCTGCATTTGTTTTTCTCCCAAAAAAATGACAATGTTGCCTCTCTTTCGAATTTGTGGTATACACACTCATTGCTGTTGTCACAGTTCAACGAAAACCAGCTATTTTTTGATCAAACCTAGGAACCACATCTTTTGATGTCGAACCAATGTATTTTTGGTGGAAATGCTCCAAAAAGTTTAAAATTAGGTGCGAGAACCGGAGTGGAACCCATCCCATGTTGGTAGAAAAGAGGTATGTGTTATTAAATTGCCTAGAGTTATTGTTTGCAAAGCTAAAAGTGTTCTGCAAATAACTCCCCTACATCCATACAGTCATCATTTTATAGAAAGCTATATTGTATTATATTAGAGCCAGAAAACTAAGTTAAAGGTTTTCCTTGTTTCCTTTCAACTCAAATGCATACATCTGTGGAAATGAAACTCAACCTTTGCAACGTTAACATGCACTAGAACAACAAGTCCGCATTTACCCTAATGCTTTGTCTCCTTATATCTACAGTGTACATGTCAATTTGAATTTTATTAACAGAAACTAATCCAGGATTTCAAGAGGAGAGCCCACAGATGTCTCAAGTGGTGGAGGCTCAGGCAGATTGACGGGATGAATACCTCTGCTGATCCACAGTTTGGGATCCCTTGGACTCATACTCTGACATAAATATTTGGCAACCAGACGTAATCCTGAAAATCAGTTCAGGAAAGGAGGAACGGAAAACGAGACTGCAAAAAACGGCCACATGAGAAAGCGCATAACGTATTTTAAATGTACATTCATGCACAATTACACTCAAGATGATGAGTTTTAATGAGAAATGAGCAAACACAGTTATGGGACAGTAGCCAGCTTGTGTGAAGCAATAGTAAAGGCCAGGTACAAAGAGTGGAGGAGGTTTCAAAGAAGAGAGAGAGAAAGAGAGAGGAGGGAAAAGATGTGTTTTCACCATTCGCCGAGTCCTGGCAGGCCTGTGAGACTGACAGAGATTGGTGGGGATATGAGAGCAGCAGCACTTGAAAGCCCCGGCAAGGAGTTTAAGATGTTCAGAGGGAGTTATTGGTCGCCTGCTCTTCCTCTCCCCTCCACTCCTCTGCTTCCCCGAGTCTTTTCAAGCTCCAGGCCTACAGACCCTTTTCTTCTTCTCTCATCCCTTTGAGAGGCCTGACACGCATGACAGGTACAAGAGAAGAGAAAGACTGTGGAGGTGTAAAGAGAGGAAGAGGAAGAAAGAGTATAGGAGCGCAGGCGAAGGACTCCAGACAAAGGAGGGAGGCAGAGAAAGCAAGACAGAAGATGATAGATGGATGCAAAATGGGATAAATACTCCCTGCGTGTTCTTTGGTTGAATGTCTAGCTGAAAGTTTGAGTTCGGGGAGCTGTCTCGTAAAGAAGTGATAAAGAAGCTTCCTGTCATGGTAGTCTGCACTGCCAGAAGGAAAACTATGGACACACAAACAGTTACAGTCAGAAGCCTCAAGCTCCTCGACACAAAACTCACAAACTAAACTTTGTGCACAGGGGTATTGTCACACAGAAACAGGAAACCTTCCCTAAACTGCTGCCACAATGTCGGACGCTATTGCCTAAAATATAATTGTTTGCTGCACAACTCTGGTTTTCTTGCATTCCAATGACAACAAACCATGAAAAACAGCCCCAAGCACCCAAACGCATGTGTTCACATACTTTTTTTTCGATGCAAGGATGAAGCAAAGGAGATAATAAATCAATAGAAAATTGAAGCCGAGGCAAAAAAACAAGCTTTAAACTGCATTACGTGTCAACCAGGAATCCAAGTGTCCTCCAAAATGTATCACTCCAATGCCAACAAGACCTTTATTGATGTAATTCTTGGAAGACATGGGTGAATATTGTGAAATGCGTTGTTAAATATAAAATATGAATCCATATATATCCCGCAGAGCAAGTATGTGGTCAAGTGCAGGTGAAACGTATTCACTTTCACAGAAATGTAACCGATCAGACTTTTGATTCTTTCATCCTTGAATGGGTTCACGAGATGACGCTTTAAAGTTTACTGGCGTCTTTTGAAAAGGGGGTTTATCTCAAAAAGTGATGTAATATTTATCTCCACCAGCTCCGAATCCCAGAAACAATGAAGTTCAGGTGTGCAGGGGAAGGGGGAAGACACTAGAGTGCTGTTTTAAGTTTGTAGGGATGAGTTATTGCCCCCATTTTTGAGCCGTATTACAATGATTTGCATGACAGGCCCGTAACGGTCGATGAGGTCACCGGCGAAGGGTTTGAAGCAAGGGTGCTTATGGTTAAAGATAATAAATATCGCCATGACAAGATGAGAGAAGAAATGACAGATGGTAAGAGGTAGATTTTTTTCCCTTCCTCAATGCCATGTGTGTCTATCAAATTCCCATTCTTCTAAAGGCTGATTGTAGAAAAGTAAAGAGGTTCAACTCTGGCGCAGAAGAGAGGGGGGAAAAAAAGAAGAAGAAAAAGTTCAACTCTTGCTCTCACTGGGCTCTTTCATAACCATTAACTGTGTGATGACACTGGCGGATATTCAGATTGATTTACCCTCGTCTGGGGATCACTTGGCCTGCGCCGAAGTCTCCCATAGCAAAGATTCATTTGTGTCCTTAATGAAAGGCTTCCTGCCCCAATGTTTCTTCAAACCAAAATCCACCTATTTCATACTTCACTTTGATTGCTGTAATGGCCTTATTTATGAGGTCACCGGTGAAACGTGGATCTCATTGGTAGTTCTTTAGCCACAGATTGGGCAGGGAATTAATCTGAAATCTCTCGGATCCGACTCTCATTTTTCAAAAAATGTCGTCGTGCCCACAAAATCAATGAAGGAAGTTAAGGAAACGCCACACTGTGAGATAAAGGACGATTAGTCTGGGAAGTCTTGCCAAAACCCAAGTGTATTATAGTCGAATACCGGAGGCAACACAACACAAAGCTAAAGACTAAAAACAGAACGCTACACCGCTCACACCGTCCTGCATTTAGCAATTACTGTCACATAATACCCTTACCGATGCTGACATTTTCACCCTGTGGAGTAACCTGTGAGGTAACATCAAAGTAGACATCAGCGATGACCTTGACCAGGCCTGGAGTGGAGGCAGCATCAAAGCCAAAGAACTGCTGTGTGTTTAAAGTAAGTCCACAACACTGGCCTGATTAACATGTCACAGGAAGACAGGGGCCTCTATAATCAGCCCGCAGAAGTGATTAGACCACCAAAGTCCGGACTTTTTTTTTGGAGCTGGGGGGTAGCCGAAGTCTCAGTCCGACAAACGGGTCATTTAGCTCCCTTTGCTAAATGGATGTGGACGTAGTGTGACAGTGAAGCATGAGGTTATGTTTTCTAATCATAGCTATAGAGGGAGAAGGTGGCGGACACAGGCTGAATGGTGGAGAATGGGGGTTGTTTTTACCAGGAATCGGTGGGTTCCCCATGCTCTGTGTTCACCTTTGACCCTTCGGGGGGATGCTGACCTGTATTTCCCCGCGGTGATTCATTTCCCCCTTAAAGCACCTTCCACTCCCAAACCACCATGTGTATCCAAAACACATGCCTGTTGCTATGGAGATGGCTGTGGATCTAGTCGGAGACAGGGAGGATGGACTCAGATGAAACCTCTGAGGAGGCGTCATTAACCCCTCAGGGCAAAAGCAGCGTAGAGTGAGGCTGATATTTAAGGCAATCGACATCTTTATGGATCGGGGTGAGGCGATCAAAGGGGTTAATAACTTGCATTTTGACCAATAGTGGCAGATAAAAGCCTTAAGGTGCAACTTAATGTAGCACAGAGTGCACAGGGGCATGAAGAGAAACAATCGAGGAAGTAAAAGACACATTATAAAGAGATGTTTAATTGGTATTCCTCATGAATGCTATTAAATATTATAGCTCTTAAAATGTTCCATCAGAAGAACTATCAGGGCTACAGATAGGACTTTATCATGAATCAGATTTAAGTCACAAAAATGTCCAACTTAACTTCAATTTGACTCCACTGAGATTCTGATTCAAAAGTCTGCATCCGATTTCTATTCAATGTCAGAGGTCCACAATGGTTGGTGATGACAAAATTACATTTAATCAACTCACTTACAGTTTTTAAGCAACATACAGTCAAGTTCAAGACAGCTAAGGGAGTCAAAATATATTGGAGCCTAGAGGGAGAAAGACACTGGTTGCCAGCAATCAGTTGCATCAGTGTAACCCCTGAACTGGGATGTGTGATTGCACCACAAATGTCACATCTCTTGTGATTGGGCCAGCAATAAACCAAGGCAAACAGTTCATAGCTATACAGTGAGCGCACTAGTTGTAGAAATGGCATACTGGAGAAAACACATGTATCTGTGATTTAAGAGATGATACCAAATCCCCTGGTGTAACAGATTGCTGTGAATCATCTCCAGCTACACTTTAATGTCACAATAGAAGAACTATTTCAAAATAGAAAACATTACACAGCACAATGTATTATATTCCTGACATGAGGAACAGGTTGGGTCCGGATAGACTTGTTAGACTTTGAGAAGCCCTGTTGTAGCATAAAGGCCCTTTTTTAGTGTTCTTGAACAAATTAAACATGCTTCTAATAGTCACATTCTTGAATTAATGACCACCATTCCTTCTCAAAGCTCCACGAGAGGCCGAACTCCAAACAAATGAGTCACCCGCTAAATGGAGCTTCCATTCCTGCCGCACTCAGGACCGGAGAGTCTCAAGGCCGTGCAGAGGGAGTTGGAGTGAGGAATGGCTGCCTGGTCTAAGCCCCCAAGAATTACAAGAAACAGCCAAATTAATCCCCTCACCCTCATTCTAGACATGCATTATCCTCCACTGTCATAAACTTGGCTGTGGTCAAGATTTACAGCTGCCTCGTGCTCTCTCTCCCATGGCTTTTCCTTCCTAATTGTCTGCATGGCCAAGACCTTGACCAGAGCTTTTCTCATTTGAGGAATCCGAAATCTTCAGATTGATTGCCAGCGCAGGCTAATAATAACAAAAACTCTTCACCCTTGGTTTACGGAAGGAAGACCAGACTGCACTCCTGATGGCAGATTTGCAGGAAAGCCAAAGTAATTAAGTGATTTTCCACCGAATTAAGATCTTTGTCGAAGAGCATATGCCAAGCTGGAGTAAAGCAACCTGGGATTAAAATGGAATCTACCAAGAGCTGGCTGCCAAGGTTAAACAGGAAAAATCTCTTTCTAGTGATAGTCACAAGGATTCTTTTGCATGGATAATACGTGATGAACTGTTTCCAATTTTGCAAGGAAAAGCTCTTCACAACAAACTCTTATATTGTACATGTATAAGTTTCCTGTTGGTGCTTTAATACTTTTTCTCCTGTTGTTGCTGTTGCTCCTCCAGCACATTGATCACATCACAGAAAAGCCCTGCTTCTGCGCCAATTCAGTTAGCGGGGAGCAGCGGCGGATGTGAGCCAAGGTTATGAACCGGAGGACATCAGCTCTCCTGATAAAGCTCTGCTGTTGTGTGTCCTTGGCCCAGTCCTGCTCCATCACCGGCTGCGACACAGTACGATGGCCTAACATTGTCACGCTCGAAAACACTGTGTCCAGAGAATAGAGGGAACAAGAAAAGCAATCAGAGAAAAAGCTTAGAACCTGCCTTTTTTTCAAGAAAGACAGTCCTGTTTTGCAAAAGAGTCATTAAGCAGAAAAGACGGCAGACACAGCCATTGCTTCTTGGAATAGATTTTATTTCCTCCTTTTTTATTCTGAATGGTTCGCTGAAATTTCATTTTGGCTCAGAAATAATGGAAATCGGTTGAGAGCCGGAGTTGTAGAGGGGAAGGAGGGAGATTGGCTTCTCGAGTGGCAGGTGATTTAAGTCTCTTATGTGTTCGCTTTAGTGTCAGTTAGGTGCCATGTTTAGTCTGAGGGGGCTTAACAGAATAAAACAACTATTAAGAGTTTGCTGGGGCTGAACAGTTGAATGATTTCAATCAATAAAAGGCTGCAGTTTAGGATGTATTTAAAGCAGCATGTCTGAATATGGGTTTAAACTGTCAATATCAAGGATCTCTTGTCATATAGTGAAAGATTTGATGGTTTTTCATGTGGTAATGCTTCATTACAAGTTTTTAATCAATTACACAGTGAATATTGAGTTAAAACTTGACTTTACACAATTGTATTGCAACTGAAATTGCAATTTGCGTCATAAAAAGTGCAATTTTAGATCCTTCTCAAATTATACAGCCTTAATGTTTTCACAAATCATGAACACAAATAGCAGCAAATACACACTATGGTGTTGCATGACTTGTTTTTTTTAAATTTTTTTATCCTTATCATTATGTTTCAGAATTTCTGTCACTCCAGTCAATCAAATTCTTGAATATTTTCACTAAATGATCGATTACAGTAGGTAACAGAATACAAGTTTTGCCTTCATGATACTCTGGCATGTCTGAAATAAATCAAATAAATGAAGAAGCCTCCTCTCAATCCGAACTTTGCTGGAAGACACAGGTTCAGGTGTTGTAAAGCCAAATAAAAAAGAGAGACATTCATTTCTGAACAATGAGACAACGGCGTGCTCTCAGTGGCTGATTTTGGTGCTATTAAGTAATGCTTCCCAGCAAAGAAAAAAACCCTTCCCCTCGGGCGTAGCGTTCTGCTGCAATTTGGCTGATTAGATGAACTAAGCTGGTATTTATGGGGGGATTTTGTTTGATCTGTTGGCTTCTATACATAAGGATGATGGGGAATAGAAGCACGGGGATGACGGGACGGGTGGATGAAGGGGGAGGCATCCATGTCTGCAATAAAGATACATGAGATATAAAGTCTAAAGGACGAGCGAGGGAGGGAGGGCAGAGTAGAAAAAGAGTTGGGGAGATGGTAAGAGAATGAAAAAAGTGAGAAGGGTGACAGAGTGGAGGAGGGAAAAGGGGTGAGGTAAGTAGGAGAGCACAGGCTTCATTCTCATTACGAGTCACTGAGGCATTGGACAGCTGCAGCTCCTGTTACTACCATGTGTCTGATTGCACGTTATTACATCCCTGTCTTCATCATCCACTTCTCCTCCAAGTCTGTTTACCTTCCACTGTTCTACTTCCCAATCCTTGACCCTGCTTTACCTTCCAGCCTCTACCTCACCACTGTCAACTTTCATTTCTCTACCGTTATAGTTGGATGGCATCCAGGACATCGATGCGATGTCGGGATTCATCCCTAATCTGACATCTTTGCTTTTTTTTCCCAAGCACTCCGAGACACATTTCCATACCTCCTGCTCTGTCAGAACCGCTACCTCTGGTGGTCTCGTCAGCTCTGCACAACCACCTCCCTGCTTGAAACCGGTCCAAGCAAAACCACAACCTTTTTATCATAGACCCATACTGCGTTTTGCACCCCTAACCCCTTCTAGACAACATCTTGTTTCCACCATCAGAGCAGCAAAGACTCCTGCATAAAACAGCATGCCGTTAAAAAGCCAGACATTCGATAAACAACAACCTCCTGATATGGCCCCCCCGAGCTATTTATGATGTATAAATAAGATGCAAAACACCATTAATTAAACATGGGAGTTTACAGCAGCAGCCTATCTCCGCTGCAGGGTAATAGTTTAAGGGAAGGAGGCTGTTAAAACAGAGCCACCAACAGAGAAGAGCCCAGATACAAAGAGGGCCCACACAGGCTGCAGGTTGTCTCTCAGTCTGCCCCAAGGACAGTGAATCCCATCGTTGAGAAGGAGTGTTTACATGCATTCCAGACACGGATGCATTCACTTCCCTGCTGGAGCAAATATGTAAAACCCAACAGTGGGAATAAACAAGAGAAAAAGTAGGCTGCCTTACTACAAAGGTATGCTACGTGTAATATAGGACAGAATAATGGTTTCTTTGGTGTTCGCTACTGTAAATCATAAGATACTGTGTCCAAGAAACATGAAGTTCCGTAATTAAACTGCATTTTCATTTACGTTTAAGGTAAGACTGTTACAGAGCAGAAAATGCTTCCAGAAAGATGCCATAAAGTCCACATAAGGAGAACAGTGGGATCAGCCACAAGACATTCTCCCAAGAAACCAGAATTTGCATCTCCTGTGGGACTTAAGTTTTGTTTTCACTCATTGTTTGGCTACGTGGTTGGGTTTAGGAAACTAATGAAAACCAAGAAGTTTTGGGGTGTTTTTTTTTTTACCCTGTCACATTTTACTAATTGTGGGCTCATTTTTCACTGCAAAATAAAGTTGTGCACCTTTATGGAAACCGCACAACCAAAGGTAGAAGTAGAGAGAACTCAAATATGTATTTTGTGCAAAATAGCAAAGTTATAATGAAAAAATAAAAAAGAGAAAACGAAAGTTGAATTTCTATCTACTTTGGGGGGAAAATGGTATCAGAATGTGCAGCATTTTTCTAAGTTACTATTACTTTTCTAAGTTGTAATTTTTTGAGGATAGGACTGCAAACATCATTCAAAAAAGCAAAGCTGCAGGGTACTCATGATAACTAAACTGCCAAACAGCGTTTCTCCAAACACTTGGAGCCACAGACATAGTAGAACTCTCCCCTAACCACTGTATTTACCGATTTTTGGTTTACAATTCGAGTTCAGTTCTATTCCTCATTAGTATCTATGTTGAACAGGCATAACATTATGACCACCTGCCTAATATTGTGTTGGTCCCCCTTATGTGGTCAAAAATGCTCTGAACCATTGGACATGGACAAGAGGACCTCTCAGGGTGTCCTATGGGGTCTGGCACCAGGACCTTGGCAGTGGATCCTTTGGATACTCTGGCTTGTACAGTGGGGCCTCTGTCAATCCAACTTGTTCCACTGCATCCTGTTGATGCTTGATCAGAATGGGGTTTAGGAAGTTTGGAGGTCAAATCAACATCTTGGGCCATTGTCATGTTCCAAGATGTTCCTGATTGTTTGATGTTTTTTCCTGCAGGGGTAGGCCAGTGATATTTGGGATTGCCATTTGAATTTGCCATGAGGGAGTGTGCTTGTTCTGGGACAATGTTTATCTGGATGTCTCAGTCTCATTAACACGGATGTTAGAATCCAAGGTTTTCCAGCAGAACACCACATAGCACCAATATGATCAATGTTATTCACTTCACCTGTCAGTGGTCATAATGTTGTGGCTGATCGGTGTATGTTACTATTATAGTGCACTGTAGCACCCTGCTTTACAGTAAATCTCTGTTATTTTGAGCTAAAAATCCACGGTGAAGCCAGGCACGCCCAGGTTTGTCTGTCTTAAACACTGTCATTAAAGAAAGTGAGAATGAATTTTTTCTCATGTCACAAATTTAAAACCAGATAACACCACATGCTGTTTAAAAAATAATATTGATGCCATAAAATTCCACATAATCAGTTCTCTTTTATGAGGTATTTATTTGAATCCTTTGTGGACGTCATTTGTAGCTTACACTTTGTATCTGCACCTACATTTAAGCTTTCAGGCCACGAGCTGACTCTATAACTATACTTACAGTAACAGCAGCATACAGTGCAAAAAAACAGTACAACCTCACTTGTAGTTAACACAATCACAAAACAAGCGGTTTGTTAAAATGAACTCTAAAATACAATCAACATACCAAGCAGCAAAGATTCATCAGCACTTCTGATTAAAGCAGGTGTGTAGTAATAATGTTTAGAAAGCCTTTATGGCCTCCAGGCAGTGATTGGAGCGCAGGAACCGAGGGAAGGAATCTTTGGCCATCAGACTGTAGATCCTCTGCTGTGCCTTGTTGAATGTGTCGGCACATGGAGAGTCCACAACACTCAGCAGAGCCTCGCGGGTCTCAGCGTCCAGGTTTACCTAAAGGGGGACAAAGCTGATTATCAAAAGAAACTTCATCCTTTCATTTATCCACAAGCAGTCTCGATGCATCGTATTCTTCCCCACTGACCTCCTGTGGGGCGTCAGCGTTGATGAACTGGCTGAAGATGCCGCTGGCTTTGGCTTTCTGCAGGTTTGAAGGGGAAATCCTGTAGTCCTCACAAGCCAGCCAGAACTCCAGGTTCTCCTCACTGAACTCTGAACGGAGGAACCCACGAAACACCTGCAGACCACCTGAGAGGGACAAGAACAAAAGTGAGAGATAGAAGAACAAACTTGTGGGAGGAAACTGCAGGAGATGAGACAAATCAAGAACTTTCCGCTGGGGTAAACATGGCTCTGTCATGGGAAATGAAAATTGATGAAAATAAAATTGTGGGAATTGTGCACCTGTTGGGAAACCACCTGACTTTTTTCACAGCAGACCCCAACTCCTTGTGAGTTACAGCAATAAATTCTTATTTTACACAAACGTATACAACTGCTCCCTTCACAATGTCCTGAAGCTTCTCGTTGGCGTCATACTGCCTGTATAGTCCCACATTTATAACAGTTTATATAAAATATGAAATGTGTTGAAGTTTAGTCTTGGTATTGACCATATTTTGCCTGAAGTGCGAAAAGACTTTGATATGAAAAAATCCTTTATAATAATAAATATTGGGTTTTTTTTCAACCTACAACAAAACAAATTAGAACAATGATTAAACAGATTTGTCATTAGAGACATGCAGAGGTGACTGCATTTTAGCTGGTTGACCAGAAGTCTTCGATATGTAGACCGTCTATCACCTGATCTTTAACTGCGATTTTATTGACCTTTTTCTTTTTCTTTCATTTCTCCGTATTTTTGAATTACAGGAAAATATCAGTATAATTACAAAAATTGTGTGATTGTTCATTTACATTATTAATATCATTAATAAAGAATTTTTTTTTTTTAAATGGCATAGAAAGACGATATTTAATTTAATTTAAAAGATGAAACTGTTAAATTGAAGTTAATAATGTAAATACATTTCTAAAATTAGATACAACTAGTAAGGACAGAAAAAAGAAGTAATGATTCAGTCATTTTACATAGATTTGTTTGTTAACTGGGAAATATCTTGTATGCAGAAGTTTCACAACAACAAAAATGTTGAATACACAGGTAGATATCCTTCATTAAACAATAAAATGCCAAATTACACATGGTCTCTAGTAAAATTAAGGCAAGAAAATGTGTTTAAATGATGGGAAATTATTAGATTTTTATAAGATGGTTATTTTCTATTATTCTACAGTATGGATTTGATTCCTCAGCTGCAGGAATTTTACCTTTTACATTTTTTTTTTAACTTAAATTGATGTTGAAATCCCACTTGGTTCACTGGGAAAAGCCCAGGTGTTACCAACATTAACTACAGCCTTGTTCTATTCAAGCATCTCAGTAAGACATGACAGTGAGCCAGCAGGCAGCTGAAAGCAGTTCAGCTATCATTAACATGAAGATTAACATGTCCTTTTCCTAATGCGGCAGCAAAAAGCTCCGTCGCATGTGCTCTTGAACCAATAAACTGACTTTAGAAGGGATTAACTAATAAGAAATAATGAGAAAATTATGTCCTACCTTTGTTATTTAGCAGAGTCTCCAGGTCCTGAAGAACTTTTCCGTCCTGGACCCTGAGAAAAGAGGCAAAAACAGTCAGACTGTATAGCTCCTCTGATTTGCAATAAAAAAAATTAAAAAAAACAGGTTTCAGTAGAATTACTTGTGCTTGTGGTCAGCCAGGTGGCTTAACTTCACCCGCATCCCTTTTGCCCTGAAACACGCAGACACAAGAAATCACACATGTGCAAAACAAACTCAGCAATCAGGGAATCATTTATTCACATAAAACACAATGACCCAGATAAATACTTACTTCTCCAGGCATGAGGAAGGCAGGTAGGAGAGCCCTTTACACATTGAGGTCTAGAAAATCTGCAACAGGAAAGAAACAATGAGCAAACCTAGTAGATAATATATTCTCCTTCTATCAGTCAGCCTCCCAGATACAGCGATCTGCTCTTATATACAGTAGCCAACCCCTATGCTATCTGATCTGTCAATCTGCTGCCCTCAGACAGGCAGGTGTGGCAATGGCACATGAAGATGAAAACAGCTTAATGCGAGGTGGTGTACGTGCTTACAGGCCATGTAGGCCTGTCAACAGGACACACAAAGCAAGTCAGCATAGATAATAGCAAAATTAAAGCCAGGGGACCTTGAGTGTGTGTTTATGTGGTCAGGGTACATTAACAATCTTAAAACTGTCATAACAAATGTAGACCAGCCTCTAGAGGTTCTATAGCGTGATGAGAGAGGAGCAGGTGGACTGGCAGCATCACTCATCTCTGGAGAGTCTGCTGGATGGAGAGGAGCGAGTTTACTGATGATGGACAAAATAAGATTATAAAATGGAGCATCTGCCTCTGGAATATCAATAATACTACTATGTTTTTCTTCTCTCTGTTGCTTTTTGTGATTTGTTACCTATCGTAGCCTGTTTTTTAAACCTCTTACATGACTCTCTTCTACCACTGCTTGTATACACCGATAACATTATGACCACCTGCCTAATACTGTATTGGTCCCCCTTATGTGGTCAAAAAATGCTCTGAACCATTGGGCATGGACAAGAGGACCTCTCAGGGTGTCCTATGGGGTCTTGAGGACGTTGGCAGTGGATCCTTTGGGTACGCTGGCTTGTGCAGTGGGGCCTCTGTCAATCAAACTTGTTCCACTGCATCCTGTTGATGCTTGATCACAATGGGGTCTAGGAAGTTTGGAGGTCAAATCAACATCTTGGGCTTATCGGTGTATATATCACTGCAAATTATGTTAGATAACACATACAGAAAGTGTTGTTATGAGACATAAAGTCAAATTTTGTTAACTCATTGTTAGTGTTTGCAGTGTGTATGTTGTTATTTGGCAGTATATCACCAGGGTTGCACCTCCTTAGTGGATTTTTCTGGTGTCGCCCAGGTGTTGTGAGTCTTTTAATGGGCCAGTGTAATTTATAAGTGACAATATTTGACGATCCCCATCAGCCAGTTAGAAGTGAAGAAGGCTCTTGGATGGGAGTTGAAATGTCTTCAAAAAGCAAAAAAAAAGTTCCCTGACTTTGTATTGAAACTCTGAATACCATGACCTGGATGACTAGGTCTCATTTTGTGTTTCACCAACCTTTATGGAACATCCACTTTGAGACAGAGACTTTACTGGGGAGGGCGGCCTCAGACAGAACCAGGCTCAGGGAAGGCAGCTATCTGCGTTGACAGGTTGGGGTGGGAGTGGG
>OMNN01013962.1:1868-20913 GCA_900302755.1 Chromis chromis
TCCACTAAACTCACTACAATTACCAATCACTGTTTTGTTGGTTACAAACCTCAGAAGAAACACACAGTTGATATGCTGTAGACATTTTGCTGAAGACTTCATACATTTTGTGATAATAAAAAAAATAACGTGCTCCCATATTGTGTCTATATTTCTAAATCGAAGCAAACATGGTACATGTCTTGTTACCTGCATAAAACCCAGAGTTGCAACTTTGGATATAAATTAAATTAGTTTTAGTTGTGCAGTGAATTAAATAGTTTTGAGGGTTTGAAGGGTTACTGCCATGATTCCAAGGCAATGCTAATATGAGCGAATATGCTTAACACATAAGCCACACATTCTCTCACACTTCTTCCAGGAATTTAAAATTCAAAACCAAAGGCATCCTGTTATGAACATGGTGCATTATGGTTAGGAAGAGATGGTTTTGTTTACATATAGCATTTTAGTGTGTATCTTTGCATTTTCATTCCCTCTAAAAGTTTTGTACTGTTTGGAAAAATTCTTCTTTTGGTGTTCCAGTGTATTTTTTTCTCTGGCACCACCAATTCATTCACACTATTGTTTTTCAGTCAAATGTCTCAACAACTAATGAATGTATTGCGATGAGATTTAAAACATGTATAGAGAATCCCAGAGGATCAGTAACTAGGGTCAGAAACTGTGATTAACAATGCACATTTGATGACCATAATGCTCATGCATTAGTGCGATATGTAAGGACAAACAGAAGAAAACCCTTCCTCAGGTGACTGAGAATGTAAATGCATTATATAGACTATGTCAGCTAGAGCAGAATATTATAATTGAGCTGCAGCACACAAACCCATCATTAAAAACAATTATGCGCATTTGAGCATCCAGTTGTACAAAATCCATAGGCAGTGATCTACAGGAATGTGAATTAAAGATCATCTAAAAATTATATGAGCAGCAGAGTCATGCTCACCATATTCTCTCATGTGTGTTTTACACTAAGAGATCTAAATGCTTGACCTAGAGAGAGGGGAGCAATTGGCTCTGCTATTCTGTGGGGGGCATTTTGGTGGCTTGGTTTGGGTACTCTTGTCCTAGGGAAAGGTCTTGACTGATCACTTTTATCCTTAAATGCAACATTTATGTCCTGATGGGAGTGGTTTTTCCAAATGCCTCCATCCATAGGGCATCAAGGGTCACTGAATAGTTTGATGGGTATGAAAATAAAGTGAATTATGACCTCAGCAGTCACCAGAGTTGAACACCTATGGGGGGGATCTCAAAAACCTCAAATAAAGACGGGGTTAAGGTCTACTTGCTGTTACATCAGTGATGTCATTTATGTATCCTAAGAGACATGATCTCATCTAATCCAGCTTGATACTTGTTGGATAGCTTTCTGATGAAAATCTAATGTGCTAAAGGCAGAACAAAAACAACACAACAAAAAATGTTACAGTGACTTTAAAAAGTATTCACCCCCCTTGGAATGTAACTTATTGCATCAGTATTTGCCCCCTTTATATGGACTCGCCTATTTCAGCACAGGTGCAGCCAACTGGTGCTAGCAGTCACACAAACAATGAAACCAGAGAAATCATGTGAGTGCAGTGAATGTGTCTCAGGTGATTGTAGTATAAAGACACCTGTATCTGGAAGGTCCAGTCACTGGTGAATCAGCACTCCTGGCTTTAACTACACCATAAAGACAAAAGAACACTCCAAACAACTCTGTAAAAGGTTACTGAATAAGTCAGTGGAGGGATACAAGTTATTTTCCAAGTCACTGAATATCCCTTGAAGTACAGTTAAATCTATTATTAAGAAATGCAAGAAATATGGCACATGCATAAATCTGCCTAGAGCAGACCTTGCTTAAACACTGAGTGACATCACAAGAAAGAGACTGGTGAGAGAGGCCACCAAGACACCTATGACTCATTTGAAGGAGTAACGAAGCTTTAGCGGGTGAGATGGAAGAGACTGCATACAACAGCTGTTGCCTGTTCTTCATCACTTAAAACTTTATAGGAAAGTGGCAAACATAAAGCCACTGTTGAAAAAAGCTCATTTAATCTCGACTAGAGTTTGTCAGAAGGCATCTGGACTTTGGAAGTAAACTGGAAGAAGATTCTTTGATCTGATGAGACCAAAACTTAACTTTTTCGCCATCAAACTAGACGCTATGTTTGGTGGACACATCCCCACCATCAAGCATGGTGGTGGCAGCATCTTGATAACCTGATGCAGTCTGCAAGAGAAATGCGACTTGGGAGATGATTTGTTTTCCAGCAAGACAATGACCCAAAGCATACAGCCAAAGCTACAAGAAAATAGTTTACAGACAACAAGGTGAATGTTCTGTAGTGGCAAAGTCAGAGCCCAGACTTCAATCCAGTTGAGAATTTGTGGCTGGATTTGAAAGCAGCTGTTCACCCATGATCCACATGCAACCTGACAGAGCTTCAGCAGTTTTGCAAAGAAGAATGGGGTAAAATTGTCCTTATGTGCTGGGCTTATTGATCACATATTACAGTAAGTGAACTGACGAGAAAGTACAATCCTGGAGTTTTTTTCCCGTCAAAATAAAACAGTGAGACTCTTTCTCTCTTGTTGCCTTATCCACCCATACCCCCCTCCATCCTTCTGCCTTGTCAATCAGTAGAAGGAGGAAAAAGTCATTAAATCTCTCTGTTGGCCATATATGTAATTACAGTCTGCCTGTATGTTGCTAAATACGCCCCGGCGCTAGTCTGGTCTCCCTGGTCATGTTTTTTCCTCCCACCGGCCGTGTTTGAAGCCCTTATAATTGGTGGAGGCAGCGTGTCAGGATTAGAGGCTGCTGGTTTGAAACCCCGACACCCCCCTTTTCCCCTCATGTGCCTGCCCCCCCATGCAGACTACCACAACCTTAAACCCCAAATCCCTCGTACCCTTCTTTATTCTGCTTGTATTGTGCATGTTGGAACCAAAATGGCGATATCATTAAAGTCTAATAAATACAGTATTTAATTCTCTACAGATATACAGATACAGTGCATTGTACTACACATTGTTAAATTTTGAGTATAGGTGTCATTTAAAGGTCATACTCCATTAATTTGGCAGTTTCCTATTAATTTTCTGTTCTTTCAGTCTGCTCTGCGAGGACAGTCTCCCAATTTCATGGCTTATCATTGCCAAATTCTATGCATTTCCCCATTTTTTTTCTATTTTTACCTAACCTACCTCTATAATCTTCCTTGTTTTTCCTACCAGCTGCTTTTTTACACAAAAAAAGCTGAGAAATCTGTGCTCCTATATCTACATCTCCTCATGTATATATGAAAACCTATCATGGATCACATTGTTAGCCTTGTTAAGTTTTTTTTTTCTTCTTTACAAGTGTTAATTAAGTCTGTGTATATTTGACTGGTGCCTGCAGGACGCCTGTGGTCAGTTGCCAGCGTCTCTCATCTCACTCTACAGTCGTCTTATTCAGAACACCCCTCTCTAAGTAGGCAGCCACTGAAAAAGAGATAACCATTTTTAGAGATGCCAAACTCGTCATTTAAGGTTGACCGCATTTTCACCCCGAAACTACAATTTTGCATTAAAGTGAAATCATTAGATTTAAAACCTTAAATGTGTAGCAAAAAACTTGCTGTGGATTTTTTTTCCTGCAGTGCTACAGGGCTACCCCTGTCTCACTGGCAGTAGTAAAACCCTTGCGGGTTCAGACAAATGAAGGTTGTTTTGGGCCATCAAAGCATTTAAAGTTGAAATGATGGAGCTGATGGTCAGTGATGTCAGCAAAGATGTTGACTTTGTCTGAGTCAGAGCAGTTTCTGGTCAGTAGAGCCCCTAATTTCTCGGTCTGTCCGTCGCTGTCTCCCAGTTTGTGTGTCTCTCTTCTAACCTCTCTGACTCTCACATCATCTGCTGCTTAAAAACTGCTGCTCTCTCATCCAGGTCAGAGTACACACTGGAGCCAAAACAGAATGCATTCACAAATTTAAAATGTGCATTGCAAGAAACTATGCACTCAATTAGTTGCATTAAAAGCATATTATTGTGTTTACAGGGAACATTCTAACTTCTGTTTTTCCCTTTCTCTAAATCCTTGAGAGAGAGAGAGACTTGTAACTTTCAAAATCAACATTGTAAATCAGAGTTTAATTATTCTTCCTCTCAAATTTTAAATGACAAAAATCTTAATTCAAAACATGATCATGTGAATTTATTTGGTGATTTTTGTAGGCTGCATCAGGAACACATTTCCCTTTTTAATTGAAACTAGGTGAAATGGTAAAAGTTCATGTTTCTGACCCTGAACTCGGATGTTTTGTGGTTCACTGCAGCAGTTATGCTAATTTCTTTCTCCCTTTTGGGCTACTGCCGTATTTGGCTGCGCGCATTATAATGCTGTACTCTGTCTGATCAGACAGAAACTGGACTGAATGTAGGGTTCCCAAGGTTTCTTAGAACTATGCTATATTTATGCTGCAATATACTCAATTGTGTTTCCTTTTTAGCATAAAATCAGAACATGAGAAAATCTATCATTCCCAGGTCTCAGCATGATAAAAGATTTACACGATATATATGTGTTAATTATTTCCAAGATGGATATTTTGTTCATTGACAATGTAATTGTAATGTTGAGATGCTTGATGGAGATGGAGTGCAGATGTTGTTGCTGGGGAATGGAGGCTGGTTGAGGTATAATTATGGTAAGGTAAAATGACGCTGTTGATGGTGAATGAAGTCAAATGAAGACGTTGTTGACTGGGGTGTTATTTTCAGTGAGGCCTGTGTATGTGTGCAGCGCAGACATGTTTTTGAACAGAAGCAGGGGAGAAGACAGACGCTGACAAGTGATGTGGGTAAAATATTTAATGTTCATGATGTGTACTTGCTAACTGTCTCTGGAGTGGACAGAAATGTTTCGAAATGATTTGTGTGGAGTTTATGTGGGAGATTACCAGTGATGCTAAGCTGCATGGGATGAAAGAAATCAGAGGATAACACTGATTTCTTTATTCTACACATAGACGTGTATAAATGAGCGGAAACATCAGCTATTTTCAGCACATCTTCACACACACAAACTGTTGTACTTCCATCTTTGTGAGGAGACTCATTAGCTATGTTTCCATATAATTGTCAGAAAATTTTTGATCAAACTCTTAAAATGTTGCAGCAATTAATGCAAACTTGGTTTATTATTGTTAAGTGCTTCGGAGAGAATAAACTAGGCTGTGAAATGTCATCAGAAGGTAGCAGTATAGGCTGCAGTATGTTAAGCATGACTGTGATAAACAGGGTGGAGGAACAAAGAAACCCAACCAGTTGATTGCCAACCACCAAAAAACCTCAAAGGAGAAGAAGAAATAAACAAAAATCTGACCATTTCCGAGATAAAAATGCAGAGAAGGCTTCAGGAATTGTTTTCACTTGGGCAAGTTGTACTTATTCTTTTGTGTCAGCTGGTAGTGGTAATGTTTCATGCTGTCTGAAGACAAACACACCGAAAGAAGGAGAAACAGCTGTCAGAACTTTCAAAAAAGCAGGCGTGAAATTTTTTTTTTGCAAATTTGAGGACATTTTTTCAAATTTTGCAGTTCCATTTTCTCATGCAGTACTTCAAAATGTGCATAGAATATACCATGGAAACCTGGCTATTGACATTGGCTTCCCCAACCCTTACTGTAACCTAAACCTAATTCTAGCCTTAGCCCTAAGACAGCCCTTTGAAGGTGTGTCAGACTGAGGCCCTGCCAAATGTCCTCACTCCTGCACTCTAAACCTCAAACTGGTCCTCACAAAGACAGACATACAAGTTCCCTCACCTACACTCACATACAGGTCATGCATGTTCCACTGCTTTTACTGGCTCACTGAGTAAACATGCTGCATGCAAACAGTTAGCAAGTCAACACATCCAGCTAACCCCAACAGATTCCCATCAGTTAATTCATTCATAATTTTAGCCTCTGCTGAAACTTTAGTTAAAGTGGCACATCCTTTCAAAAAGTACCCTAGGTTACTATGGCAGCAACTGAAGTCATGAAAATTGTATGTACAACATATGCAATCTGTACTTCCTTATCTACATAATGACCTACGCTTACATCAGGCTAAACTCACACTGAAACACTGTGAAATACCTCCTGAACATTTATTTCTATTTCATTTTAAAACTAATCTGTACAGCTAATGTATACTTTGTTTTTGGGTAGGTACTGTTCAAGCTTAGCTAAGAACCTCAAGGCATGATTTGTGACATAAACCTTGAAAGAAAGTCTGTTACCTCTTTGATGTGATTACTGTGTGAGTGACACATCAGTAATCATGTTTCTTCTTCATCACCAGCAACCCATGCAATTATGTGAGCAGCAAAAGACAATTTAACGTGAAGTTCCTTTTAAACATTTGTCCCTTGCAAAAACTACCTCACTGTGTCTTTATTTACTTGTGTTTCAGCTGTTAAATGGACTTTGCCATGTCTCTGTGGCCTTTTCACCCTCCTCACCATGTTCTAGACGTCACGTAGTCTTCTGCTACAGTTTTGAATGGACTTTATAAAACCCATTGTAACCATACGAACAATACTAAAGTATCTAAAAGGGCGTCTGAATGGGAATGTCTTCGTTCAATAAACAGCTGAACAATAAAACAGCATGTAATTTCCCTAGTTTCTTTTTATTCACAGAATAAATATTTCTCTGTCTCTGCACAAGTGAGTGTATGGGTGGGACTGCTGGTGTCAATGAAAGAATATTTGATTTTTTTCTTCATTTTGAGCCTCTTTGTACTGTTTTGTAGTAGCAGCAATATGGATTGTTATCAGCTATTATTCAATTTTTGTTCCGTTTCTTATGTAACCTCTGACTAACTGTTACTTTCCCATTGTGAGCCGCCTGTTTCTGTTCTCAAACATTTCTTTTTTTCCGTATTTTCCTCAGTGCATCAACTGGGTTTCCTCCTTCTTCATCTATTACACATCTCTGTTAAATGCCCGTCCCTCAGTCTTTCCACTTGTTCTCTGTTACTCTGTATTCAACCCCCGAACCCTACCAAAGGCCAACGCCCCCCACCCCCACCCCAGACATCTGTCTCACCGCAGCACAGAGCCACGGTGTGACACCGTGCTATAAATACGAGTACACAACGACACACACAAACACATACACACATGTACTATAAATACTATCTCTGTGCAAAACACACTGCTGCAGTATAAATATTTAAGTATAAATGTGTAATGAATTTATTGATATGTTGCCCATGCCAGCAGGCACTGTTTTGAGCCGCAGAGTGGTAAACCAGTGTGGTGGGATTGAAGTGGTGCTGAGGGATTGTGGGAACGCATGTTCCGAGTTAGGCAGCTGACCAATCGGTGGGCTGGAAGCTGGAAGCCGCATCACAAAAAGAGCTACTGATCAGTACCAGTCTTCATAGCCATCCATCTTTCTTTTTTGCTCTTTCTCGCTCTCTTTCTTTCTGTACTCTATTCCTTCCTATATCCCTTTAATTCTTTATTCTTTCTTACTCTCTTTATCAACTGATTCATCCTCCTTTGTCTTACCTTTCACCCTTGATTCTGCCATAAACTTTATTTTACTTTATTTTTCTTTCGTAGTCGATCTCTGTCTTTACCCCTCGATCCATTTTATTACAGTAGAACTGACATTTTATAAATGATAGTTGTGCTCAAGCTCTGCAAGCATGTGTCTGATTTATGAATAAAGACATTTTGATGTGAATAAAACGTACAAAATAAGAGAATATGCTTGGTTTTTACCAGTTTCACCCAGACTTGTGTAAATTAGGTTCTCTGTAAAGAAAGCAGTAACTAAATTAAGTAGTAACAATATGCATTAATTGACAGTTTCTGACAATCCCTTACTGATACTGAACACGTCATATCTGCATTAAAAGGCTTATTCTATTTGACTGTGATGCCTTCATTCAAGAGAATTCATCAACCAGACAAAGGGAAAGTCTTGAGGTTTGATTTCCTAGTATTGTACAGATTGATTCAGTGAGGTACAGAAAGCAGCAAAACCTCCACTCACAGCCGACACTGTGGCTATTGTCGTTTCAGTTTCATTGGGAGTAGCCAGTATCGCTTCCTTTTGATAGCAATCTTAATTAATCCTGCTGTTTGTTCAATAAAATTGTTTCAGTGTACACATTTCCTTCCTTAGTAGTAGCTGTTCCACACCAGTAACTATTATCCTCATGGGAAAGAATCTAAATGTAGATTTCTATAAATACCTTCCTGTGCAACAAGTGTAGAGAACTGTGTAGTTGTAATGCCAAATTAGCAAAAAAAACAAAAAAAACATTGTTTTTAATGCTCTATTAAATATTCTAGCCTGAATTTGAAGGCACTAGTTTTACTTTAGACTAATCCTCTCTTTCTATATAAGCGTTAACTTTTATTTCAATTGATAGATCACACTGGGATTTGCAATGCGTTTCTCAAGTGACCAGTAGAAAGTTGGCGACAGGGCATTAAGAGTTGAAAATAGAATCCAGAACAAAACTTTAATGTTGCTTCAAAGCAAACCACGGCAAATGTGTTTTCTCTCCAGAATAACATGTTGATGTTGACGGCAACAGATGTTCAAATATTTGGTCCTGAGGCTTTTGTGGGACTGTTATCCATGGTCTTTGACCGTGACATTTGAATCAAGAGAGATACATTTACAGATACAAGGTGTCACTGAAAAAATCATTGATTTTACCCGGTTTGGATGTAAGTCTAAGCCACGTGGCTCCCCTGATCATCACTGATCTGGTTTGGGGTTCTTGATGTTAGGTGGTGTTGGCATTAGCATCGTCAGCTGAAGCCTGTTGGCTGTAGGAGCATCTATTTAAGCAGATAAAAGGTAGATAATAGACATTAGTAGAAAAACTCACTCTCTTCTGTCTTCATACTAATGCATTTGGCATGGCACTATAGTCTCCAACCTTAAAGGGTTGTTGTGCATCATATGTGATCAGTCCATCTTATCTGTTTCCAGGTAAATGCTTTGTTGCCAGTGCTATGATGATGACACCCAACTCTCCTTGTCTGTTTTCCCATCTGACAATAAAGTGAAAACAGACAAGGAGAGTTGGGTGTCATCATCATAGCTTGCCTAGCAGACATTTCAGAATAGATGTCATGGCACCACCTCAAGCTGACAGACTGACATTGCGTTTCTTAAGGGTATGCTTGCCCTGACACCTGTTCACCACTATTGGCAAATCTGAGGTCAAGCCATCTATAGTGGCAATATCTTGGTGCAACTACAGACAGCAAAGTGATGTTTTTAGCAAAAACTGCAGCAGTACACATCAAAAACATCAGGAACTTCTCATCACTAGAGCCTCAGTCATGTGGATCTGCTTGGTTCCATTTGTGTAATGGATATTCTGACCAAAACCAATATAATGGATAATAGGCTAAATATAATTTGGACCTGCCCGACTAGAACCAAGTGGACCTCTTGAATGAGTCTTGTGTTTTTGTTTGGGAAGGATGCACACAGAAGTCAATGACACCTGGTTCTTGTTCCTATAAAGGTTGAATACACTTTCTGTAAAGAAGCCAAATGAATGTAATTTTATGAAATGAAAATCTATGAATGGATTGGATCTCAGGGATAATGGAGGAGTAGCGGAGAAACAAGCAGTTTTCCGATTCCTTACATATCTCCATATGAAATTATACTGTATGTGTCCTTATGCTACCCTTTTATGTCCTGCTTTAACTGCAGTTTCTTTCGCTTTCTTGCTGCCCATTGTGTTTCTCTCCTCTCCCTCCATTCAACCAGATCGCTCTGTCATCCCACTTACCCTCTTCTGACCTCCTCTCTCCTCATCTGTGAACTTTCTCTCTTCCTCATCTCTCATCAACTCTCCCTCTCTGCGTTCTCTCAAAGCCACGTCCCTCTGTCCTTCTTCCAGCTCCACTCATCAGAGGTCACTGTGTTTGTCTCTGATTTCGGTTGGTGTCTGTATGAATGGGTGTGTGTGTGCGCGCGTGAGTGTATCTCTGCGCAAGAGTAACTTGACTGTTATGAAAACAAATGAAAACTCTGTTTTCATATCCTTCCATGTATTCGTTAGCCCATTTCTGTGTTTACCTTTGAGCACCCATGGTAATCATGTTGTCACAGCCTATTTTCGGGTGCCCACTCAACCTCTCTTCATTGCTCTCCTTCACTTTCAAACCTTTCTCTTTTGTCTTCTATCTCTTCTCCTGCTTCTATCTTTTTCCTATCCTGTTGCTCTCCACACTTGTTGTTTGCTTCTCTCCATTTTTCTCCATCGTTCATTCCTCCCTCTCTTTCTCACTTGCCCTCCTCCCCTTTTGCTTTCTCTCCCTTTTTCTGCCCAAAGTTCTGCAGCCCAGCTGGCATGGTTTTCTAGTGGTGTAGTAAAATATAAATATAATAAGGACGTTTTTGAGCTGGTGAATCCATTCTGAGCAGAGAAACATCACCACAGAGCCCACAGATGTGGCACATACTCAGGAGAGAGAGGGGTGGAGAGAGGGAGGAGAAGAAAATCTTTCATTTGACATAGAGAGAGTACAGCAGGAGCACTAGACTGCATTATTGTTGGCACTACCGAAGCTACTGGACTTGTTATTAGGACACTTCATACAAATTTGACTCAAGTCTTTGTCAACAGTCTTCAAGCAAGTCTTCAATCTCAAACCTCAAGTCTTATTTTTAAGACTGTTCTGTGCACATGTAATTAATAAATATGCCATTCAAGCACAATTATAAGGATCAGAGAGAAGTTCAACGACTGACTCAGGAAGAAATCAAATTTTCCATTTGCAGCATTATAGTAATTCACAGTGTTTAGTCTTAGTTAACAAAAGGAATTTTACTTTTCTGCCTTTCTCTTCTTCTCAATTCAACAATGTAGTTATACATAAACACCCAAATTATTTAACTATGACCATACAGGAAGGATAATTAATGGAATTACTGTATCATATTATGTTGTATAAGAAGGGCAGAAATATTCTATAAAAAAAAGTCTGTACACATGTGCTGTGCGTTTTTTTCCGCAATTTTGCAATTTTCTTTACATGCATTATTGTTTAACTAAATGTTGCACATGAACTGCATTTATTTATGTGTGCATGTGTATATTTGATGACCTTTAGCCATGGCTACCTGAGATAAAAGGCTTCCATGCATTGTTTTTGTGCGTGCACATGTGCCTCTGTTGCCCCATGCACACAGTATGTGTTTAATGTCAGAGCACAGCATAGCTCACTTTGGTCCCCTGGGCAGCTCTTTGTTTGCTTTAGCCATGCGGTGGCTAGCCTAGCCCGCTAACTCCAAGACACTTTTAGCCTGCGCTCCACTTTTATATCATCCTGCTTTTATTTTCCTTCTGTCTGCTCTCTGACCAAACATGCAGCACTCCACTGGCCTTTAGCAAGACTAGTTTTGGTGCCATTCTCAACCGTTGACAGACAGATTTGGTCATTGTGGTTTTCGCTGGCTGCCATGTTAGCTACAGCTTAGCATCTTCAACCGTTAGCACCGGCCAAGTGGCACCCACTGACAAAAATGCATGGCAAAATGTGTGAAGGCTGCAGTTGTAGTGCAGTGCGTCTCAGGAAGTTTTACCTCCTTGTCTTGGAAGATTAAGGCTTACAAGGCTTCAGACAGAACCTCTCTGATGCTTAGAAGGCTAGCGCATAAAGACATAGTGTTAGGTGTTTATTGTGGTCTGGGGTTGGACGCTGGAGTGTGTGGAGGGACAGAGGGAGGAGGAGGAGGAGGAAGAGGGATGGCGGTTTTAGCCACCAGCTGTTGTTACCTTGAGCATAACGTCCTTTAACCCCCATTACAGCGATCCACCACAAGCCACAAACACGCTAGCTTCCACTGACTGAAAAACAACCCAAACTCACTTGTTTACTAGCTAATGTGCCATGTCGTCCGCTGTCTCTTACTCATTCAACCCTGTTCCACTCTGTCTTTTATCAACTGCGTTATTCACATCTTGCGCCCTCATTTCCTGACATATTCTCCTCAATCTCTTTGTACATTTTTCCCTCACCCTCTCTCATTATCTCCCTGTCTTTCTGTATGATCATTTTTCACATCCTTTCCATGTCTTTCTTTTCATCTCCTTCTTAGCATTTTCTTTCATCTGGGTCTTCCTCCGTTTGCCCCACTCGGAGCCTTTGTTGGTTAGGGCCCTGGGTATGCGTGGGTAACCCCGATGCCCATGTAAAAGGCTGTGGACTCATAGAGCCTCAGTGTCAGTAGATGAAAGCAGAGCGAGAGATTCTGGGGCTGGCACCCATCTCCCTCTGTCCTGCCACCATGGCCTCTTATTTCACAGAGAAAATTAATAACTTTAACAAACATCAATGAGCGAGGGCCTGATGCTCGGTTGGCTCGTCGGCTGGCCTGGCGTATGCGTGTGTGTGTGTGTGTGTATCTGTGAGCTTCTGAGTGTGTACTGTGCACACATGCCTGGATATGTGTGTGTTTGCTTGTATGTTTGCGGTCCATGTGTGTGCTTTTGAGCTCCTACCTTACATGTGAACTATTTCGGAGGTTGACAGGAATAGTGTACGACAGAGAAATTGACAGGTTGATGAATAGAGGAAGAAGATGTTGGGGGAGGAGAGCATCGGGCTCCACTTTGGTTTGATCGGATCAGATTGTTGTCTGCTTGAAAGGCCATAGTGTCCTTCCTTGAAGCCAAGAGGAACTGAAAGATGGATGGATGAAGGGAGGGATGGATGGATGGGAGAATGTGACCACTTCTGAAGCATTGTCGACAGCCACGCTGAATAGGCAGCGGGCCTGCCTGGAGCCACGCCTGTATTTATGATCTTCAAAGGAAGGATGACACACACACGCTCACGCACACCCACAAATGTTGATAGTTACAGGAAAACACATGCTTGTGCAAACGTGGGCACACACAAATTTGCATATAGATATCTGCGCACACATGATGAATACAAAGCTTTGTACACTAGTGAGGCAAGTATTAGTGCTCACATTGTGTTTGCGTGGAGTCAGAGCAGGTCAGTTGTGCCTCAAAACTGAAATGCCATTTGCTGTTTAGCTGTAAACATCTACATGAGAACTGTGCAATGCGCTGGCCTACTCACTTAGCAGTTTGGGGTTCAGTGTCTTGCTCAAGAACCCTTAAGAGGCTGGAGGAACCAGATGTCAAACCACCAAAACTTGGAATAGTTTGATATTGTGGGAAATATGCTTTCCTCCTTTCTTGCAGAATTACATCAGAAAACTGATGCCACTTATGTTTCTGTATAGTAAATATGAAGTGTTCACCAGCAGCTGGTTAGCTTAGCTTAGCATAAAGACTGGAAATAGGGGGAGACAATGAGCCAGGCTCTGTGTGAAAGTAACTAAATCAATTTTAAACCAATCAGTTTAGCCGTAAAAAGGTCAGACTGTTGTTTTACAATGAGCCACTTCTTGGCCAGAATTTGCAACTTTCTGAAGACGTTCTAGGAGCTTCAGTAAAGACTACCTGGACTTGGACTTCTCTTTTGGGTTCTTGAAGATGTTTCACCTCTCCCCTAAGGGGATTCTTCAGTTCACTAACCCTAACTAAATATATTCAAGAACCCAAAAGAGAAGTCCAGTTGCTTTTCACTAAAGCTCCTAGGATTACCATGACCTGGATGATTGAGAATCTACACAGACTTACTTCATGAAGTCTTATTACCAGTGTGAGGTTGACAGATAGCAGGTGGACACTAGACAAAGTCACACCAAGGAGAGAAATATGGTGTATTTGATTAAACATGAAATCTCCAAATCAAACATTCAGATTTTCATGCTTGCATCTTTCCACAGCTCACAACGGCAAATGTGTAAAGTGACCATATAGCTGAGCAAGCAGAGCTTATTTGGACACACTAAAGAGAGGAGGATGAGCAACAGATAAAATAAGTTGTCACACATAATAGTTTACATCAGTATAGTCAGATAGCATACACAACTTCCAGCCAAATATGATTAATATTTCCAATCGCTGTCATTTACAAAGATTAGTCTGTCTTCGCTTGTTGTGGATGCTGCCATGTTTAGAAACACCAGGGAATCTACTTCTTTTTGAAGACAGTGTGCAGTAAGAGCTGCTTGTTCTATCAAAACCTTCTGAAAAAACATAAATGGTCATTTAAGCAAAACAGTGTTAGATTAAACCATCGAGATACAGTGTGTTAATTACTGAGCTTTATGGATGGTGATAGGGGTATATGTAGTTCCCTGTTTCTTATCAATAAGTTAATCCACATGGATGTGGCAAAAAGCTCTGCAAAGCATCTTTTAACTGTATATTTTATTCAAGGTGGTCAGTGAATACGCCTCCCACACTCTTGCATTAAAGAAAAAGCTTCTCTTTGATTCTACAAGTATTCCTTTTCGAGAAGTTCCTTTTTCCACAATGAGGTTAAACTTCATTATCAGAGCCTTTCCGTCTCACAAAACTGGAAGCAAATTAGCTAAAACACTACAACCTCTATGACAAATTTTGATGTCTTATAACCGGTTTGTATGTTCCATACCAGGAAAACTCTAATGAATTTGCACAAGTGTCAGTAGATGTTCTATTTCAGCTAAAAGGTAAACACGGCTATAGATGGCTGTTTACTGTGTGTGAATCTCTCTCTTTGCCTTTCTCTGTTCCGTTGAGAGACATGAAAAGCGGCGGCACAGCAAAAAATACTTTACGGTGTTTACACTCACAAATAATAAAACATAAATTGTGGAAACCCTCAGCCTTGTACAGTTCAATTCATTCAAAGGAGGCAGCCCTGAGAAACAGCGGTGAGACCACTGATTTTCTGCAGGCAAATATTTGAAGAGCTAATTTGGAGGGGCTGGGTTTGCTGGCGTGTGTGTGTGTTAGTGTGTGTTTATGTGTGGTAGTGTGTGTGTGTGTGTGTGCGTGTCAGCCACATGCAGCCAGAGAGCCAGGCAGCCAAAAGGTATTAAATTAAAGATGTATGTCTATTTCAGAAAGCTGGCATGATGTTATTAAACTCTCTGATTAATTGGATAGTTAACTTTGTCTAATTATTTCTGCTGTAAATCTGTCAGTCAGTGAATCAATCTGTCAGTAAATCTAAGCAATCCTCCAGTTAGTTCACCTGCCAAACATCCAGGCAATTAATCTGTCTCACCGCTGGTTAATTACCCCATTACCCAGTCAGTCACCCAACAGCCAACCAATGACCCCTGAACTTTATTTGATATTGGAATACAGCTGGGGGGAAAAAAATCACTAGTGACAGCATACTACGGGAAATTGATTGGTTTAATTGATTGCAATTGTCTGTTGTTTACAGTCTAAAATAAAAAAAAGTCAGCTCATAGAGCTGTCAAGGGCACAGCCAGACAAAGACAACAACTGGAAATGTGAAGTGGCAGCAATAGGAGGGCAAAGCTTCTGTTTGCTGCCTGCCTGCCTGCCTGCCAGCAGAGTGTGGACAGGACTCTCCAGTGCGCCCTGTGCCCGAGAGGGGCGGGGTGGGTGGCAGAGTATAGGGACAGAGGGAGCGAGGGAGAGAGAGGAGGGCAGGACTGGCAGGGTGCGGTCTGAAGTGGCAACAGATCGTTTTGGATCACTCAAATCTCTCCAATTCAACTGGAAAGCTGCAGCCTGTTGCGCGCCGGCCGCATATAGGAGAAGCTTTCAATCCAGAGAGAGGGCACCAACCAAGCAGCGGGCGAAAGTGGCTGATGTTGTGACAGCTTCCCAGAGCAAAAAGAAAGAGAGGGAGAGAAACCACAACACTGCAACTTGGATATCAGTAACCGCTCTCTCTCTTTAACTCTCTCACCCACCGAATCGACTTTGAACCTGTTTGTTTAAATACACGGACTTTACAGCCTGCACACTTACTGTTGATTCTGTCAGGCGCTGGGAGCGAAGTTTCTCAATTTGGGTCAATGTTTTGGAGAAGCTGAAAACTTTTTTCTGGTATCCCGATGGTGCCCCGTGTAGCCGAGGTGCTGATTTATCCGAAATCTTCGGACGTGCTGCTGCAACTGTCGCGGACGATGGACTCGGGGACTGAGCCGGGGAGGTACTGAAGACATCTGTCTCCCCCGGGAGAGTCCTCCCTCCCCCCCGGGGCGATGCGGATCTCCTTCCTCCTTCTCACCGCCTCTCTGTGTGCCTTGGTCCTCCTCCTCGCACCTGCCTCGGAGGGCTGCGGGCCGGGGAGGGGGTACGGCAAGAGGCGGCTCCCGAAGAAGCTCATCCCGCTCGTCTACAAGCAGTTCAGCCCCAACGTCGCCGAGAAGACTCTGGGAGCCAGCGGGCGGCCGGAGGGCAAAATAACGCGCAACTCCGAGCGCTTTAAAGAACTGACGCCGAACTACAACACAGACATAATCTTTAAAGATGAGGAGGACACCGGCGCAGATAGGCTCATGACCCAGGTGAGGAGGGGAGATGGATGATGTGCGCCTCCACAGATGCGCAAAGATGGGGCACAGTTCCTCAGTGCTACTGCTTTATATGTGGTTTTATAGGCTACTTAATGATAAAAACAGAATTTCAAATTCTAATTAGTTTATTATAAGCTGCTAGATGACTGCAGCAAACGCATTCCATGAGGTTGAATGAAGTGAATCACTTCAGACCAGATTAGCTGCACCGTTCCATCCAATTGTCTGCTGAATGTTTGCAGTCAGTTAAATGTTTAAACCAAAATGATTGATTTCATTGACTCTTGGCCCTTCGTTTCACTTCTGGATTTTGCTACTTGACATAGTTAACCGCTGTTATTGCCTTGAAGTGTTGCTTTTCCTCCTGTTGGTATCTGTCATCTGTACACGTTTCCATTTGGCTAGACTTATGTGGTGCGTAAAGACGCTCTCTTTGGGTTTTTTATTTATGCAGAATACATTTAACCTCCCGATAAATAGTCATAGTAATCTCATTTTCATATCATAGTCTTAATGTTGATTTGGTCCCACAAGAAGACACCTTTCACCAACATGGAATTCTAACTGGTGGCTCCTTTACGCACACTGCGCCAAATCAGTCTCTACCCTGCTTTGTTGCGTAAATTTGGAATAAAATGTTAAACAAAGACTTCGATCTAACATATATTCATTCAGCCAGTCAATCACTTGACGATATACTAACATGAACCATATTACCTAATGCATTGCTTCAAATAATTACACTTGAGCAAATAGATTTCCACTGCTGAGAGGCATCTTGACCTCAAGCCTTATGTAAGAAGTCTATCTGAAAAAACTGCTAAATCATCCCAAGCAAACACACAATCCAAGCTGTATGCACTTTGATCATTCACCTGACACAGTTGTAATATAGAGTTATATTCTTCTTGCATGTTTTTGTGTTAGTCACTTTTGTTTTATCACCCCAGCAGGCCTTTTGCTTTTTCAGTCACTCTCTTACTCTCCTTCTTGATTTCTGTGTCTGCTGCTCTACGATCCACCCTGACTGTCCCCGCCTCAATTTGATGACACTGATGTCTCTGAATAAGTGAATGTGATATTTTTGCTGTTTGTTGATCACATTGCTGTAACCATTCTTCATACTCATCACATCCATTTGGTCTCATGATGGCCTCTTTTTACCTCAGGTTATTTTCTGAGCTCTACTGGGACTAGTTTCTAACCGGCTGTCTTCCTTTTCTCTCTCTGTGACTCTCTTAGCGTTGTAAAGACAAGTTAAACTCTCTGGCCATCTCTGTGATGAACATGTGGCCAGGCGTGAAGCTGCGGGTGACGGAGGGCTGGGACGAGGATGGTCATCATTCGGAGGACTCACTGCACTATGAGGGGCGTGCTGTCGACATCACCACGTCAGACAGGTAAGGCATGCAGTATACTGCTATGTGGTGTAAATAGGTCAGACAAGGGCCAGACAACATCTAAGCTGCCTGCAGTCTGTCAGTCATGACACTCAAAGAGTCAGGCAGTCAATCAACTTATCAGTAATGTGATGAGTCAACAAGTCAGTCAGCAAACTAGCTACATTTGTTTGCTGATAGCAAATTAAAATGTTTAAATGACCAAATTCCTCCTCATATAACCATATTATGAGTATTTTCAGAGAAGTAGGTGAGGTTATGTATATTTTTTGTCCTCTTTACAGGGACAGAAATAAGTACGCCATGCTGGCCCGCTTGGCTGTAGAAGCTGGATTTGACTGGGTCTACTACGAGTCCAAAGCCCACATTCACTGTAGCGTCAAGTCAGGTAAGAGATGGTTATGATCTAAATACATTATCTGAATGTGTCTTTGTATTTTTTTTTTGCATTTGTAGCCAGCTGTCATTAGCACTAATGAGGTTGATTCTGAACCGAGCTACTAATGGTTTACCTTGTCTTTTAGTGCCTGAATCATCAGTCTGTGTGTGTGTGTTTGTGTGAATGGCCTTTTGGGAGCCAATCAAAGCAGGGTGTGCACCTGTGCTCAGTCTCACTCCTTGGTCAGATCTCATCATAAAATCATCAGTTGTTAAGATAGCAGACAAGCCAGTATAAAACTACAGAGTCTGACATAGATGTAGGTCACATTTCTGGTCAAACACCAGTATAGTGATACACTGGATGAAATAAGAATACCTGAATCACCATCTACTGTATATTTAAATCTCTCCTGTCTGCTTCTCTGTGACGGACTGTAATTTTTTTCCAGTTTTATTGTTAATAATAAGTTACATTTCTCCAACACACATACTTTATGCAAACAGTAGTTGACAACATTCCACCTCCAGCTCTTTTGCTTTTGAGACATTTGAGAAATGCGTTTACCCATGTCTGGCACCACCAGTTATTTGATGCCAAACTAATAACTTCTAGCAGGCTGCTGAGGTTAGAAGGCTGTGAGATGATTAACTCTCTCTTTGTTTTGCTATGGCTTTTCCTTCAGTAGGTTTCTCTCAGATCTCTTATCTGAGTCTTATCACCTCCCGGTCTCAGCACTCCTTTTCTGCAGCCTTCAGGCTAACAGACACACACACCTTGGACAAATATTTGGCTGCCTTAAGACTGCCTTAAGACAACCCTGCACACAA
>OMNN01013969.1:2382-12544 GCA_900302755.1 Chromis chromis
AAGCACCTAAGGGGAGCTCATCCATGCTGAGAGGTATCACAGCCCGTGGGCCAGAGACAGTAAGATTAGATTAAAAAAAAAAACAGGCCTAAATTAATAGAGTAAGAAATCAGTTAAAAGCCGAACTAAAAAGGTGAGTCTTGAGCCTCCTTTTAAAAACATCAACAGTCTCTGCAGTCCTGATGTCCTCTGGCAGGCTATTCCAAATCTGTGGACCATAATGGCTGAATGCAGCCTCCCCGTAGGTTTTTGTTCTGGCCCTTGGAATGATTAAAAGGCTGGTGCCAGAGGACCTCAGGATCCGCAAGTGTTGATATGATAAAAGCAGGTCGGATAAATAAGATGGCCCAAGACTGTTTAAACACTTAAAACCTAATAAAAGCTTTAAAATTAATGAAACAGAAGCAGCTATACATCAAAAACTATTACTGGATGTATTGGATATAAAGTGGCATTGCTTATTCCATAATCAAAGGTCTTCATACATTTATTGACCCTGTTGGGATTGAATACGACACCATCATGTAAATAAGTCCCATAAAACTACAGCCTCAAGAAAATGGCAGCTAGTTTATCAGTGACTTGCTCTCACTTACCCTGAAGACCACTAAAGTCTATTAAAACAAGAAACAGGTGAAAAAACACAGATTTTTGTTCCATGTAAACAGAAGAGTAGCTGCACAACCGACATTCTGAACATGTGATTCAAATTTGCTCTCTAAACTGATTAACAAGCCTTTCCGATGCTGCCAGAGTGTTTACATCAGTGCACTGGAAAAACACAGCAGTAAAGTGGGGTTTTACTCTGTCATTAGTTGGAGATGTGCTGATTTTTCACATGTAATTCAGCTACATATTCATAAATGATACATATGAATATACCTCTGATTTTTGAAGGGAAGAAATCTCCAATGTACATTTCACACATTGCAGAACAATATACGACTGACTGCTCAGTCCTTCTGATGCCTCTGTGATTTCCTCCCAGGATGAAGAAAGTGCTGACAGCTCAGGCGGAGGCTGAGAAGATCCGCTGCATCGGTGAGGCCGAGGCTTCTTCCATCGAAGCGGTGGGGAAGGCAGAGGCTGAAAAGATGAGGATGAAAGCTGATTCCTACCAGCAGTACGGCGAGGCTGCCAAGACCGCTCTGGTCCTGGAGGCTCTGCCCAAGGTCTGTGGAATACATCTATTTACCAGCGATACTAAAAGAAATCAGCAACATGGGAGGCGTTTGGTTTATTGGTCATATTAGTGTCTTCACCACAAGAGCTTTTGGCACCAGAGTCACTTTTTGTTACCCCTTTTCTACCAAGGCAGTTCGAAAGCCGGTTGTTCACATTTCAACAGCCAAAGAAGCGGCTCTTGGCAAGGAAAACTGGTTCCAAAGTGGCACCAACACTTTGCTAGTCTAGAACCAAGATTCACTTACGTCAGGGTCAATTTGTGGCTCACATTTTTAAAACAAACAGAGCTTGTGTAGCATCTAGTCTGCCCAATGCAAAGAAGATTCATTGATTCAGTATGAACATGATACGGAAGCAGCAATGTGTGGAAGGTTGATAAGGCCAGTTTTCATTTCAGGGTGTCTTCTCTAAACAGCTTTTCCATGTGAATGCTAACAGTTGGCATTTTCAAAACATAAAACTTTTGTTTTTTTTTAGTTTGTATACATTTTTATTCTCAAACAAACAACAATAAACAAACTAGTCTCCACCAGCAGATGAGACCGTTTTAAAAATCAGCCACATGAAAACGGAGTGCAGCTGTCACGTTCTGTGTAAACAAGAAGCCTGGCACCTGGCAGGTTTACATGTTGATCATTAAAAATTAACACTCCTGCATTACAGATGCTGCAGGGACTAATTTCCTCACGTGTATCTTGACATGGAGTTTGATCAGAGCTGCAGAGACATATGACTTTGGTAGAAATATGTAAAACATCTTAGGAATAGATTGGTGGAGTGTTAGGAGTGCCCTGTCATTGAAATAACAAACATATTGTCACTGTGTTTTTTCAGATTGCTAGCAAAGTGGCTGCACCCCTAGCCAGGACCAATGAGATTGTCATCCTGAGTGGAGAAGGCAGCCGTGTGACTGGAGAGTTGAACCGTCTATTAGCTGAACTCCCAGTCTCCGTCAACGCCCTCACTGGGGTGGATCTGACTAAGGTGAGAATGGCACTGTTCTCCTCAAGAGTTCATATATTTATTTCATTAGTCTTCTCTTGTTATGAGGGACCGAGCTGCAAAGCACGAGGACTCACAGGTGAATTCAAAGCAACATAATAACAGAGCAAACCAACTGGACTGATCAACCAAACTCATAACAGACCTGAAAAACACTGAACTAGCTGATCAGACCAGTTATACACAATAGGGAAAACATAAAGCACCTAAACTAACAACAAAAAGCACAAAACAGTACAATTGCTCTACTTATTTAAAAGAATAATAATAAACAAACCCAAAATATGTCCAATTACCCAACACAATTTAAATGAATAAAGTAAAATCAAATAGTCCCGGTCCACCCCTTGAAGTGGGAGGGACTTGGTGTGGTCTGATTGGCAGCTCTGGTATAAAAGCCTGGTGCTCCCCTGATCCCCCATCTTTTGCCTGAAGCCAGCCACGTGACCACCAGATACTCCAGAACCGGTAAAACAAAGGAAGATTTGGGTGGAATACGTGGCATCTTCATAATTCTGTTTTTTTTGTCCATATAATTGCTAGAAATTAGATTTTCAGTGGAATGAAGCATTATTACAACGACTGACCACGGGGCACCTAACTGAGCACAAACACCCGCCAACGCTCAACAGCTCTCTCCGTCTTGCCAAGCTGCGGCCTCCATGCTGTCGGTTGATTATCCTCCTCTTCAGGGACTTTCCAACGTCGTCGCACATGAATGTTATGCAGTTTACCAGCAGCCTGGAAGTCAAATGGAGAGTTTAACCACCCACATACGAACAAAGCACAATAGTTATTACTGAAAACTGAACATCTTGTTGTGTAAATAGGCCACTGTTTGATAACATGGTCCCCAAGACAACTTTATAAGGGGGTTATATTTGTATTCAGCAGCAAAAAATCCAGGCATTGTCGCTTTAAGAGTAGGAGGGAGTAATTTACTGGGGTTACTTCTTCTACATAACATGTTTGGATAAGCTTAAAGGTTCAGAGGTAATAATTGATAGTTGTAAGGTTCTTGGTGCAGCTGCAGCCCGAATGTAGTCATTTAGTTACTGGGTAATTCTGCTTGATGACAGTTTGTGTACTGTTGGCTTTACAGAAACACTTTTCAAAGATCTGATCTAACTAAAAAAAATGGCGACATTTGGGATGTAATCTTCAGCCCCATGAGGAGCCATCAGGGGCTGCAAACATTTGGCTTTCTATGTGAGATATTCTCTGCTAAGGGATAGTTTGGGCTCTTTGTATGGGGTACTTATCTACCAAACGTTCATGTACACACTGAGATGTTCAGACAGAAGTTCTTTTGGCTTGGCTGGAAACTAAAGGGGACAGAGTGTTTGCAGTTTGGGCCCTGAGGCTCTGAAAACACCTGCGTCAGGAAACCGGGCAGCGAAGTCAGTTACCTCTTTAAGTCTCTTATTAAAACATATTTTTATCTGATTTCAAGTTATGCCTTTTAAAATCTTATGGTTTATGCCCAGTTTAATTTTGCTGCCTTGTGAAACACTTTTTTAAAACTTGGATTAGCAGCAGCTGGATAGCTCAGTGACTAACACCCCAGACCTTAACATGGGAAATTGGTGGTTCAAATCCCGGTCAGGGTGCAGGTATCCAGTGAGGACCCTTAGACAAGGTCCTTAATGCTGCCCCGCCTTCCTACCTATGTACGTCACTTTGGATAAAAGCGTCTGCTAAGTGAAACTGTAACCTTGTGGATTTGTTAAAGTGCTCTAGAAATAAAGATTAGTATGATTATTATGATCATTAATATTACGGTCAACACCCCCCAGTTTGTAGGAGCAGACAGTACTGTTGGCAATGGGGCTACACTTTATGTACTGCTTTGAACAGGGTCAGCAGATATTTTAGCCATTTAAATTTTTAAGTGGAATATCCTCACCCCTTTGCTGTCAAAGCCTTTTCCTTCGGCACTGCATTTCCTCAACCGTAGAGCTTCTTATTTCTGTGCATAAGCTCACTTATGCCAGTCGGATACACTGACACGGCTGATCTGTGGTGTAATACAGTTGCAAAGCATAGGTGTGTGTATGAATACGAAGCTCTACGGGTGAGAAAATGTAGTGCCATCGGAAAGAGCTGTCTGACTGCACATTAAAGCAGTGAGGCTGTTATCCTCGTAGTTTCAATCGTAGCATATGAGATCAGATGCTACGATTGAAACTACGAGGATAACCATGACCTGGATGACTGAGAACCTTCACAGACGTGCAGTGAGACTATTCTAAATGTAGTGTTCACTTAAAGAATAGAATAGAATAGCTTTATTGTCATTGTACAGCACGTAGTACAACGAAATTCAAAGATCAGACTTTCAAAGTGCTCCAGAGTAAAAAAAACAAACAATATTAATAAAAAGCACAATAAATACAGACAATAAATAAAAACAAAGACACTCAAGTCTATGGCACACACAAGCCACATTTCCATTATTTCACTGTACAGTTCTGTTCAGAGATGGCTCTGGCAAAGAAGCTGTTCCTTAGCCTGTTAGTTCTTGCCTTCCGTGTCCTGAAACGTCTGGAACAGGCAGAGTCCAGGGTGGGAGGGGTCTCGGAGGATGTTCTCTGCCCTCCTTTGACAGCGGGCCTTAAACAGTTCCTCGAGGGAGGTCAGAGGACAACCGATGATTTTTTGCGTCCTCTAGATGTACCCCCAGGAACCGGATGCCAGAGACCCTCTCCACACTGTCTCCTCCGATGGTTGCAGACATTAACTTATGTTTAGGTCACTAGAACACATTCTGTTGCTGACTCGGTCCTCACCGGCACATTGTTTAGCTTATAGTACCTCATACAACCCTTCATCAAAGAAAACAAACTCTCCCTTCAACCCATTCATTCATACATTCCCTTACATCAGCATTCATGCTCAGCAGCAGCCACCTGCATCTCCTTTTACAAGCTGGTTCTTCTAGTTTGAGACTTTATTTGTAGGTGGACAATTGCCGTGATAATATCTAGCTGTAGTTGCTGTGTCTGTGTGTGTGACCGAACTGTGATGTTTTTTACACTCTATATTGAAACCGTCTTGTCCTCTGATCCCACAGATCCCTCTTCTCCAGAAGATGACCAACCCACAGTGCCAAACAACCATGTGATGAATCAGGCCTGAGACTCGTTACTCTGAATCTTTTGCTGTGTATCTGCCTCAAGCATGAAAACAGTTCAATCCCTTATGCAACTGCCTTTGACCAGAAACACTTGACACCAACCAAGAGCTTTTTTATATTTTTAAGAGGTTTTTAATTTTCTAAAGTAAAAAAAATAAAAACAGGGGCCTTACTTCAGAAGGACCAGACTGTATGTATCCTCTGTTGTTTTTAGTTTTTGTTGTAGAAACATTTAACTTTATCGTACTGCACTAGTTAGCCAGAATTATATGCTGCAATCGTATTCAGTCCTACAGGTCATCCAAAGCAGAGCTGGGTGTTTCTGAGACAAAAGTCAGAGTTGTAGGTGAGGGAATGAATCCAGAAATATAAAGGACAAATCTCTACATAGCTGTCTAAATTTCTGCCTGGAGTTTGGAGTGCGCTGCTTTCCTGTCGGGTGTTTTGACACTTGTGGAGCAAAGTGCGCCGACGGTTCCCGCCTCGTCCATCGAATTCCCAGAGCCCCGTTAATGAAGTAGCTTCCAGTAGACTGAGTACAGAGCTAGTTGCAACTTTTATGTCCTCTTTGCTTTAAGATTTCTAACAAACCCGCTGTTATACTTACGACTCACCCGATCTTCACTCACTGTGATTATAAAACTGACAGTATATCACAATCTCAGTGACGTTCTGAATCACTTGCATGATGAACTTTACCTCGCAGTAGATCCTCACGTAGCCCGTCTTATTGTTCTGATGTGCAGTGCCTGTTCACCACTCAAGTGCCCAAACCTTAGGACGGTGGTTTGGCTTTAGTTGGATTAATGTCCCGAGTATATCACTGTGTTTATAGATGGACGATGTTTAAATATTGTTCTCGTCTGCTTATACTAACAGTAGTGCTCACTTTTGTCGCGCGTTTGGATACATAAGGCGGATATATATATAGTTGCTAAACAGATGCATAACTAACGCGAAGCCATACTTAGAAGTGATTAGCCTTAAAAGAGACCTTGGACGCCTGCCCAGGGATACTGAACATTTCTGTATTACCTCAAGTAGAACACGGAAGACATTCAGGGTCTGAGGTTTAATTTGATTTGTTACTCCTCTCTCTCTCTCCTTCCTCCACCTGGATGAACTATTGGCCGTCCTCCCGTTCACATCGTGTACATATCTTTTTTACTTTAAAGAGTAACCCCGCACTAAAGCTTCGCTGCCCTGTGACCGGCGTGGATTTGCGACCGTATCCGACCACGCCCAGGTGTGTGATGACAAAGCGGGAAAGTTAAGGTTGCACTCGGTCAGAAGTTGGAAAAACAAGCAGGTGATAGGATTGTAAACGCTGCTCGTGGTGTTTGTGCTCAGGTGGTCTTCAGTTTGGTGGAAGTACTTTCACCAGACTAAAGGCCACCTGGGTTAGGGTTAAGGTTAGGGGGTCGGTTAGGGGGTCGGTTAGGGGTTAGGGGAGCAGTGTTGTGGTGTTTGTGCTCAGGTGGATTTCAGTTTGGTGAAAGTAACGTGAGCACAAACACCACAAGCACTGAAAGCCACCTAGGTTAGGGTTAAGGTTAGTAAGGGTTAGGGTTAGGGGGTCAGTAAGGGTTAGGGGTTAGGGGAGCAGTGTTGTGGTGTTTGTGCTCAGGTGGCCTTCAGTTTGGTGAAAGTAGTAGTGTTTGTGCTCACGTTACTTTCACCGAACTGAAGGCCCCCTAGGTTAAAGGTTAAGTTTAGTAAGGGTTAAGGTTAGGGGTTAGGTTTAGGGATTAGGGTTAGGGGAGCAGTGTTGTGGTGTTCGTGCTCAGGCGGCCTTCAGTCTGGTGAAAGTAACGTGAGCAGAGTTAGGGTTAGTGGGAATCAAAGGAAAGAGGCTCTAATTTCTACACGCGGTCTGTTACAAAACCCAAAATTCACGTGTAACCTCATGATAGTGTAAACAGCTTTAAAAGAGTTAAATTTAACACAGGCATAATCACGACCTGTTATATTAATCATTTTTACGTGTCATAAAATTGTAAAGTTATGCATAAATGACTAAGTTTAGAGCGTCTTCAAACTTTAGGCAAAAAGATTGTTTTACTTTCTGTCACAACAATCATCTTACCCTTATAAAGAAGTCATGGCTCAGTGTGACTCGTGGTGTGCACTTGCAGGTTTCAACCTCTAGATGGCAGACTCTTATAACTTCTTCAATCTGAATGAGCCTTGTTGTTGCTACATGTCATGTTTTTATATCATCCTCTGTATCGTTTCGCTGCGTTGCCCACCCTGCTTACTGTCCAGTTGTTTTTTTACTCATGCTTTTGTTATTGTGAATAATCATTAACCACTTTTCAGAATCTGTGACCATAGATGTTTTGCTTTATTGTGCCAGTGATCGTTATTATATAGTCACACTGTTTATTTTTTCTTTCCTGTCAAATAAACATGAGGCTTGTTTGGTCTGCACAGATTTCAACCTGCTTTTTCTGTTTATAACGTGAATGTTTAAAGTTCCCTCCAACCTCTGATGTGCTTCTTGTGTTTATCTTCCCGTGAATAGAAGAATATTATTAACCTGTTGATTTGTTCTTTAATTCAAGAATGGCCAGTGATCTTTAACGAGTTCCACTCCAGCACGGTCTCTAGTGGGGCTTCGAATAAAGTGAGTGAGGGGTCAAAGTGGCACTAAAAACCTGGAATAAATTCTCAAAACCACCCAAATGATTTAAGGAGAAACGAGTCGGCTGCAGAATTGTTTTCATTTTACATCCACATCGCCTAAATCTAAACGTCAGTGAGGTGTTGCGTGCAAGTTGCATACATATGATCATCTTAACATCCACTGATTGAAGGTTAATTAAGTGGGAAAGCTGACTTCACAAAATGTACAAACTGCTAATTTCACTGAACAAACTCCTTCTGCTTCGTCAGGCTCCTTCGATTTAGAGAAGTAGATTTGTGTACACAGTGCCTTTGTTACATAATGAGGTCATTGGTTCTTCACTGTGCAGGTTGTCGATTGTATTAATCACACACTCGAAAGTACTGGTTAGAAATTAGCTTATAGGAAAAAAGACCGACTTTTAGATTGTGATAAATATATCGGCTGTAAATGTTACTCTTTCTACTTGTTTTATGTACTTGATGACATTCTGTCCGTAAGGGAATACGCACACACGTATAAATATAATTGTAGCACTATAGGAAGCATTTTGCAGCTATTCCTTCTGAATCTGACCTTTAAAAATTAGTTTTTATTAATTATTTTGGCCATCGTATTTGTGCCAAAGAATTTGCATCGTCTAATCAGATTAGTATTTGTTACTCCGGGTAGCATTTGAGAGGAGACTGACCAAACATCACAGACCTACGCCTTAACTCTTTGTCTTCATCTGAAACATCTGTTGTCTATCGTAGAAAAAAGAAAAATCTGTAATCTATTAAAAAAATAATTATATTGTGGATTTATCTTGTGGCTTCTCATGTAACACTGGCCTTTGGAGAACTGATCCAAGCATGGCATTTTAAGCATGTGTTCATGTTATTCTGTGTTGTGTGCCACCCTCTAATAAATGTTATACCACTCCATGTCGCCTTCGCTGTCTGTCTGTTGAATTAGGAAGGATTCATGTGGCGTCTCTCACTGGGAGCCTGGCTAGACACACGAGGGGAGCAAGATGTACGTTATTTGAGCGTATTTTTCGGATTATAAGGCGCATTAAGCAAAACAAAACAGTCATAAGTCAAACTTTATTCAACTTATTCACAATAACTATCAACATTGTTCAGTTGTAACACATAAAATACAAAACAATACACTCACTTTTTGAAATACGCTTTGTAAGCATGTCTCTTAACAGGTGCCATTTTGGGGTCCTTATAGACACCATAACATTATGTTGAAGCACAGTACGTATTACTCCACGAGGCTCCTGACTACGGTAGCCTTAATGCTCCGACAATCCATCAAGTGGTGTGGCTTCGTAGCTTACCAAAGTCGTACTAAAACGTTTTGGCAGATTTCTGAGCGCCATGTACCACATAAAATCGGTTTGAGGTCAGTAAGCACAACCAGAATTAATACATAAGGCGCACTGTCGATTTTGGAGAAAATTAAAGGATTTTAAGTGCGCCTTATAGTCCGAAAAATACGGTAGCTTAATATTTGAAACCATGAAACGGTAAAAACAGGAGATTCTGTGGAGCGAGACGAATGTGCTGGCACAAAAAACACAGAAAAATACTGCTTTCCCATTGGTCTAAAGGGCAATACAACAGCCAATCACGAAATTCTATGCTTGGGTTGCTGTGAGAGAGGGGGAAGATTTGGAGAGAGCTCAGACTGACAAAGCCCAGGCGGAGAGGGACAAACAAAGCTCCTGTATTTTAATGCAAATAGTGTCTATAACTGTGTTGTTTGCCAAATTATTGCATTGATTTTTGAAGTTTACTATTTATATTTGAATTCTAAGTTATAAAAATGATTCATCACACATGTTTGTGGTCCTCAGAGTAAAAAATCTAACTTTTTCCTACTCGCATTTTTTTTTTTTTGCAATTTTAGGCCCACTGTGCCCATACAGTTTATCAAAATGAATAAATAACTGTGCAATTACATAGGTGAGGTTGTGCTGAAAAAAAGACACCAAGCAAGTCAAGGTGAACAGTGTCTAAGGTGAAATATAAAGGTAAAATCAAAAGTAGTCAAAGACAGCCAATTTACCCCAGAGGGTTAAAATGGTTGCGGTCTAGATCCCCGTCACTTCTCCTCCCTCTTCTTATCCTACATTGCATTTAATTTCTTCACCTTCCCTCCGTCTCTTGCAGGACCTACGCCTTCTACGCGCTGGACAACCAGAACCTCCGTGAGCTGTG
>OMNN01013971.1:3298-20860 GCA_900302755.1 Chromis chromis
CTGCACAAGCCGGAGTACCCAAAGGATCCACTGCCAACGTCCTATGGGGTCTGGCACCAGGACGTTGGCAGTGGATCCTTTGGGTACTCCGGCTTGTGCAGTGGGGCCTCTGTCAATCAAACTTGTTCCACTATATCCTGTTGATGCTTGATCAGAATGGGGTCTAGGAAGTTTGGTTTCAACATCTTGGGCCATTGTCATATTCCTCAAGATGTTCCTGATTGTTTCATGTTTTTGCCATGTGGTGGGGTGCATTTTCCTGCGGGGTAGGCCATTGACATTTGGGATTTCCATTTGCATGAGGGAGTGTGCTTGTTCTGGGACAATGTTTATTTGGGTGTCTAAGTCTCATCAACACGGATGCCAAAATCCAAGGTTTTCCAGCAGAACACCACATAGTACCAATATGATCAATGTTTTTCACTTCACCTGTCAGTGGTCATAATGTTGTGGCTGATCGGTGTAGACTAAATGCTCATCTCTTACATGTGCTAAAGAGGCTTTCTTCATCCAAAAGACATTTTTTTATGGCTGACCTGTTCCCTGATTACCAAAAGAACCTGTTCAACAGTGTAGCCATAAGTCTAACCCCATACATCGGGTTAGGAAGAGGGAAAAGAGGATGCAAACATTCACTTTGGATGCCGTGAGTACATTACAATAAGCCCTAATTTGAAAATGTTCTGCTCTAAAGTCTACATTATTTAGATAAGATATTCCTTAAAGAAGCAGTGCAAAGAAGTTAAAGGTAAAACAGTCCAAACTATCCACACATTTAGATTATCATTTGTAAGCCAGGATTTACATCTTACAAACACTCTCTATACATTGAAGTGTTACTTTGCTATATGCACTATGCATGTAGCACAGAATGATTTAATGATATGTCATTTTATACTGAGGCATGATAATTTACATCTCTGCAACTGGGTCTCATTAATTACTCAGATTAATGAATCTGAATGTGAAATTACTTAGCTGGTGACATATTTTGTTTGCTGTTTGGCACCCTGCTGGAGGTGTCACATTTAGTCCAATTAAAACAAAAAAACAATCAAAAATGAAGAGTGGCTTGCTGGCATATGTTCTCTGCATAACTACACACAATCAATTTATCAAGCATTCAAAAATGCATGGTTTTTTTTAATGCAGCCTGCTTATATACATGTGTATAATGAATATTATACAGTTCCTTCAAAAAAGTATTTACCCTCCTTGGAAGTTTGCCCTTTTTTTATTGCTTTTCAACATTGAATTATTCACAATTTAATTAGGCTTTTCTGACAAGATTTTTTTTTTTAAAGACTCATTTAAAAATTAAAACATTCTTACAAATAATGTAAATTATTAAAATTTCTAAAATGTAAAATAGGTGATTAGTATTCATAAGTATTCATTCAAGTATTCATGCTAGAAGTCATACAATTAGTCAAATTGAGATTATCTGAGTGAAAAGGTTATTGAAAAGCATAAGTCATGGGATAAATAAATACAATTTCCAAGTCACTGAATATCCGTTGGAGTACAGTTAAATCGATCATTAAGAAAGGGAAGGAATATGGGAGATGTGTAAATCTGCCAAGAGCAGACCGTCCTCAAAAACTGAGTGACCGTACAAGAAAGAGACCAAAGAGGGAGGCCACCAGGACACCTATGACTAGGGAGTTACAAACGTCAACAGCTGAGATCAAAGACACTGTGCATACAACAACTTTTGCCTGTTCTTCACCAGTCAAAGCTTTATGGAAGAGAGGCAAAGAGAAAGCCACAAGCCAAAAGAGCTCATGCTGAATCTATACCAGCATTCACCAGAAGGCATGCTGGAGGTACTTTGGGCCAACACTGCACATCATCACAAACACACCATCCCCACAGTGAAGCATGGTGGTGGCAGCATCATGATGTGGCGATACTTCTCGGCAGCGGTAGTATATGTATGTGGAAATCCTGGAGAACAACATAATGTGGTCTGCAAGAAAACTGCTACTTGGGAGAAAATTTGCTTTCGAGAAAGACAAAGCAAACAGCCAAAGCAACACAGAAATGGTTTAAAGACAACAAGGTGAATGTTCTGGAGTGACCGAGTCAGATCCCAGACCTCAATCCAACTGAGAATTTATGGCTAGACTTGAAAAGGGCTGTTGACTCACAATCTTTGTGCATCCTGACAGAGCCTGAGCAGTTTTCAAAGGAGGAATGAGGTAAAATTTCAGCGTCCAGATATGCAGGGCTGATTGAGACCTATCCACACAGGCTCAATGCTGTAAGTGCAGCCAAAGGTGCATCTACTAAATACTGACTTGAAGGGAGTGAATACTGGTGCAATCACTCATTTTAGGTTTATATATATTTAATCAATAGACATTGTTTTTTAGAAATCTGTTTTTTATTTGAAAAATTCTGAAAATGGTCCAAAACTGCAGCAGAAAAATCCGACAAACTGTTGTTGCATTCAGATGTCCAAAAGAACAAGCCATGACAAACGACTGCGCATTGTGTGAGGATATATGGGAGATAAGAGCAGTTGTGTTGGAGCTCAGGGGATGGAGCCACAGGTGTTAAACGGCTAAGCGCTTTAGCTGCTCCGGGGGAAAAGATGTTATTGAACCAGCAAGGCTTCTCAAACAGCCCCTCTCTGCAGGGCAACTCAAAGCCCAGAGGTCAGAGGTCAGCGTGAGCAGCAATGGAAGCCATTTGTTTGGTTGTCATGGCTCAACAGGTGAGGCCTGGGTGGGGGACCGGGCTTCTCAAAACATCTCACCCGGCAAGAAAAAAAATAGCACCAGAGGCTCAATATCAGGAATGTCCACCACACACGGTCACTCACTCACCACACACGTCACAACAACCTGTGTTTACCCTTATTCCACCCAGCACTCTGTTTGCTTTGTAGCTTTGTAAGAAAATGCTGAAGCAGAGAGAAGGCGAGAAAAAACGGAAAGAATAACCATGGCCACCATCGGTGCTCGGCTCAGTGTTTGTTTTTGTTTGCATGTCCCAGGGTCGAGTTTTTTTCTTTTCTTTTTTCACTGAGGGACACAGTAGAGCTGCACCTGTGCTGCAAGTGCCTCCGGACTGGTAGCTACCCTCTATGGGTTGTTTTGTATAGAATCCAGCCGCTGGGTTCGGGCCACAGCAGACTAATCATCACACTGAACATGCTGCTGCACACATTCCTCCTCCTTTAAGTTTGCTGAACAAACTGTGTGGCCAGTGAAGTATTTTCTATAGAAGCGCCACAGCTCATTATTATAGCTTCTGGGTGACTTCCATGTCTTCACAATGAAGTCTGCTTATTGGCACCATGCCATTTAAAGCTAATTGTAAACTATATCTTACATTTACGGGCAAATGATTTTGTGTGGATGATTGCAGTGCCCAAGTTTAAGCATTAAAAAAATGTAACAAGGAGATTATAGTACAGGCATACTTAATGATTCAGCAGTCAACACATGAGTTCTCTTCCTGAACTATCAGCAGTAATGGAAAATAAATAGGTAAAAAAACAAGAAATTGTTCCACATATTTTAACAAAAAAACATTTGATGTTCTTTAAAACAGACACTTTTATTAAAGGTAATATACTGAAGCAAATGACACATCAAATTGAAAATTTCAATTGATATTTGAAGTGTGTGGTTTTTTCATGCCAAGATCTAAGGAGGCCCTCAGAAAAAAATGTCTTTAAGTCTGACAAGGGATTTAAAAAGATGTCCAGACTATTTACAATAAATCATTCTACTGTGAGGAAAATCACCTACAAGTAGTGTAAATTTCAAAACAACCGCAGTTTTGTCAAGACTGGCCGTCCCAGCAAATCCAGCTCTACAAGTCTCCCTAACATTTTCTCACTGGCTCTGCAGGTAACTCTGCAACTGTTAGTGTCAAAGTGCATGCATCCGTAATCAGAAAGAGATTTAACCAATTTGACCTGCGATGGAGGTGTGCCAGGAAAAAGCTTTTGCGCTCCAAAAAGAACATTAGAGTTAGACTAAAGTTTGCCAATGAACATACAGGTAAAGAGCAGGCCTTTTGGAATAATCTGCTTCTGGACAGACGAAGCAAACATAGAGTTGTTTGGCCATTGTAACAGTGCTTGGTGCAAATCAAGACAACTTTCCTGGAGAAGAACCTCATACCAGATATGGTGGTGGAAGTGTTATGGTTTGGGGTTGCTTTGCTGCCTGGGCAGCTTCCAGTCATTGATTACACTTTAAATTCTCTATCATATCAAGAGTGAAAAAAATAGATTACAATCCCATTGAAATATGTGGGGATTTGAAACAATCAGAGCATGCAAAAAGACCCTCAAACATGTTTTGAGACTGCTGAACAATTATGCAAAACAACTACAAGAAAATGATTTCGGCTCAAGGGGGCAATAATAGTTTCTGAGGACAAAAGGGTACTGACTTTTTCCACAGAAGAATATTGTATCTAATAATCTTTTTGTTGAATAGATGATTGTAAAATCAACACATCTCACATTAATCTGTAGGCACTGTTTCAAGACTGTTTCAAGTTTGCTTGACCAAAGATGTTGGGAAAAAAAGTAACAGTTTCCATTTGATCTACTTCTATTGCTGCTTGTGTATTAATAATGCACACATTTTGACACTTAAAGCTGCACTATTCGAGATTTTATACTCACAGTAGATTCAAAGATTATGTTTAATGTGAAAGAGGTTCTTCATATTGACAAACCTACACAGTATCCACCACCTCTGTGGCTCCATCAGCAAAGACACAGCAACAAATAAATTCAAATTTAGCTTTTTATTTGGGTAAATAGGCAACTGTTGGCTGATCTAAAAACTTTCTGAATCTAAATATGTTAATAGTTTGTTCTGTTACTTAAAAGAAAATTAATAATGTTTAACTTTTTAATGTATATACTAGGGCTGCACGGTAGCTCGGTTGTTAGCACCGTCACATCACAGCTAAGATCCCCGGTTCGCGTCTGTGTGGAGTTTTGCATGTTTTCCCTGTGCAGCGTGCGTTTTCACTGGGTACTCCAGCCTCCTTCCACAGTCCAAATACATGCTGATGTTAATTGATTATTCTAAATTGTCCGTAGTGTGCTTGGTTGTCTGTCTCTATGTGTAGCCCTGCGATAGACTGACGACCTGTCCAAGGTGTCCCCTGCCTTCGCCTGAGTCGGCTGGGATAGGCTCCATTAAAATTCAATTCAATTCAATTCAATTCAATTCAATTCAATTCAATTCAATTCAATTCAATTCAATTAATCAGCACAAAGACTAAGACAAAAAACACTACAAAAAGAATAACGTAAAGTTTTAACACCTACAGCTCCCTGACAGCTCACCAATCTACATTTGCTGATGAAGATTATATAATACATTCAAAAGTTACAGAGCTGGGAAATAAGAAGACCCTGAGTGACCATGTTATTTGTCAACTGCTTTTTTCAAGTTAAACAATGAACACAAGCTCTACTGCACTTTTACTTCAGTTAAATTTTCAATGCTGGCTATTTAATTGGTCAGACCACTTGTTCAATCACTGTCAACCAGCTGTCAGTGTATATGTCTGTATATGATACCAGCACCATAATGGGTAACTCTACATAGCCTGTTCTTTCAGACAGCAGATCAGTCTACTAACAAGCATGAAGTTATGGTCCAACGCTGAACACGACAGGGCATTAGATGAATTATCAGAAGGGGCCGTGACTATTTCAAAGCTGTAAAAACAAGGCGGTATGCATGAAAACATCTGTTGTGTGTGTGTCTGGGCGAGAGAGAGAGTGCAAAATATAGACCAAGAAAAATACTTTGAACATCATCATCTCAATTTTCAGCACATGTGCGAGTCAACACACACATGCACAGAGATGTCCTATGTCGTCCCGTCTTGATGGGCCCTGCAATAAAGATAATTACGTTTAAATACAGGCATTTAAAGATAAATGAGCAAAAGTAAGTAATGACGCCTTATTTCCCATCTGTCTGTGCATCGCGAGGCAGCTGAGCCTGCTGAATGAACATCCCTGTTCTGAATGCACAGAACCACTCAAGAGCAGCAATTTATCTCGCCCATTATGAGCACGCAATATTAAGCAAACTGCAGTTCGGCAGGTGTGTCATAACCCTCGAGATTATCCCATTTGTCATTAGAAAATTCTCACCTTGAAGGAGGGAGATTTCGTGCGCAATAATGCAAATGAAAAATACAAAGTATGGACTTGTTGTTCTTTGTTACCACAACACTCTTCCTGGTTCTGAGTCACTGGCTTGTAAAGCAGATATGGGAGAAGAGTGTTTAAGAGGAACCTAATGCTTTGCAGGTTGACAGAAACCAGGCTATCGACACGCAGGAGGGTGATTGAAAAAGCAACTGCGCAGAGAGAGAGAATGAAACGAAGGTCTGAGCGAGGGGAGGCCTCGAAAAACATCCTGGACGCACTTTAACAGAAACTTTACAGCTTCTCCCAGAGGGAATGAGGAAGAAAATGCTTGGAGCCATGGCCGTGTCGATACATTACTCTACTTTGTTTGTCTAAGTTTCATCTCCCGTTACTGTCTTTCTCCTCTAAATCGTATTTTCTCCCTCTCTTTGTCATTTTCTGTGACTCGTTTTCTCTTCCTTCTCGTGCACACAAACACGCCGAACAAGCCAAGGGCATGCAGGTGCGAAGGTTGTGTGAGCAACTTCTCCCAGGTGCAGAATAAATGTTTCTGCCATGACAAACGCTGAATCGCATTTCCACATTCCAATACATTATTAACCTTCTGTTTCGTTCTAATTGTTTGAAAAGCCAGGCGCAGAACGGCAGATTTAAACATCGGAGGCATCTGTTGTTTATGTCATATGATACAGAATCTTTAAAGAGTTCTTGACAAGGTTAAGCTGGCTGTTTGGGAAAAGAATAAGAAACGTTTTTGCAGGTCAAAGTTGTTTGAGTGAAGCTGTTCTCACCTTGCTCTGCATTGGGGAAGAAATCAAAATCTGCATTTGCTTTAATAGGTTAAATATGTGCTTAGATTATTCCACTGTGCATGACAGGAAGCTCTGTTGACCTGCATTTAGAGGAGCAGACTACAATATGAGTGATAATCTTCTAAAGAGCAGTTCGATCGAAGAGGTAAGCTTGGCATAGACACACAGGCTCCCATCTGACAGTTTTTTCCCCCACATGAGCCCATATAACTGTCACCAGGAGCAGAGTTTTCATTAAACCCTGTGGAGTTATGATGACAAACTGGCAGTACGTGTTAAAACTGCCTTGTAGTTTAACAAACACCTCTATGTTGGAAGGCATTTTTCTTTAATAAATTTGCAGGTGAAATAAACTTTCGTGGCTTAATGGACGATGGCATACGTATTCTGAACTGTGCAGCAAAGGTTCAGGGACAGAAATCTCAGATGCATGTCTCAAAACCAGGGCTAATAAAACAAAATGTGTGCTTTGTTAGGTAAGAATAAAGAACGAAAATGATTTTTTTTAAGCTATATTTCATATGGATGGCAATGTCAGTCTATCATTTGGTTGGTTGATCCACCATTTTGGTCCAAACTAACACATTTCAGCTGTACCTATTGCACAGAATGTTTGCACAGACATTCATGGTCCTCAGAGGATGAATCTTTATGACTTAAATGATCCTATAACTTTTTTTCCACCACCCCAATGGGCGTAATATTTGTGCTTTTGAGTCCTGAATTGATTGTCAAACTTTATTTTATGTCCAAATAGCTTCAAAACTAATGACATTCCCATCAGCTTCAGCTATTCTTGTGTTTAGTTTTAATTAGCAAACTCAAAAATTATGGCATACTACCATCCTAATCTTAGATTTTCACACATTTCTTAAAGGAGATATAATACACTAGTTTCCAGCTCTATAATTTCTTTTGCTGGGAACCCCTGATTCAAAGTTAAAAATAATTCTTGTTAATCTCACACTACCTCTACTGGAGTCTCTCAGTTGAGCCTTTGCATGAAACAGACAATATTAGCTCTAGGATCCTTAAGGCCCCTCTTACCTCTACCAAAGCCCACTTTCTTCTGATTGGCCAACTTCCGGAGGCCTGCTACTTGTGAGCATCAACTCCACCTCTTGCTGACGTGGACGTTCAGTAAATCTACTAATTAAGTATGAACTATTATTACCCGTATCCTTGGTAAACATTAAGTTCTTTAAATGCTCATTGTGTGACATAACACTTCACAAACAAATATTTTTCCATATGTACCCACTGAATAGGTGTGCGTGTAGGTAATGGACTAAAATGCTTACGGAAATGGAAATCATCTGCTGTCTGGAAATACTAAAAGTAACATAGCTAAAGTGTTAATCCACTGCAGGCAAAAGACTGTATAGCATCTCCCAGCACTACAGAAAAAAACATTAGAAACCTATAGCGCAGCCTGAAGCTTTCGGCTCACAGGGATTACTTATACATACGTTTATCTCATTATTTGAAACTTTGGCCATGTTTAATATGATCATCTGACAGTGTAACATATATACAGAAAATAAGGAAAAGCATGATATGTCTGCTTTTAAAGGATGCACACAGCAGGGGAGTGTATCTCCTTACATTCTTGCATCTCCACATGTTTCTCCAACAGCTGGTAGAGGCTTCACTAATCTGTCAAATCAGGCAGGCATTTCCTGTGCAATCTACTGTCAAAAAGAGAGGAAAATGAGGGGAGAAGAAGATGATGGCAAAGTGGGGAGAACTCTTGCATGAAACACTGGGTATCATTATTGCAGTGGACTGTGCATGTCTGCAGGCATGCACACACACATTAACACCTGCAAGTGGGTCAGTAACCCGCACAGCAAATGTTCACTCGCATGCCTGCATGTACATATTCATACATGTTGACATATACACACACATAACAGGCAGGGCATGTGTGGAAACACAATATGGCAAGCGTGTATGTCCATAGAAACTAGGAGGAGAGTGAAGGTAAACACACTGTACATTGACTTTGGAATCATACTTTTAAACATTATTACATTAACGCCAAATAAATGTCCATTTTAATTAAGTGGAGCTCCAATTAATTTGTGCAAGCTACATATTACATTATAAGCAGAGGCCTTATTCCAAACAGGTCTGAGATGAAATCTGAGATGAGCATATTTAATCCAAGAAAATCAATCTCCTCCACTCAATGACTGCCAGACTCGAGCGCTCCACATGTCACCTCAGCTCAGAATCCACTGCAAATATCCTGTTATAGTCATGTTTTAATCAACTTTGGTGTGTTTCACTTGGAATCTCCTTACCTAAAATGTCTGTTTATTTCATTTTTCTTAAGAATAGAAATTCAGTTGTGCTGAGCATTGTTCTGCTGTGTGGTTATAATATAGTTATTTTTAGTTTGGTGTAGAGGTATATTGCAAAGTATTTTATAGTGACTTTTAGAGCTTTACCATTACTGAGTCCATACAAACAGACTGAGTCAAACAAAGAGAGCAGAATATAAAGCAAAAGACAGAGAGAAATTGTGAGTGTCTGGTTGGAGTTAGACATGCGGAACTGTGGAGCATCTGCCTTGTCACGCTCCTGGTCTCCAACCGCCTGAGGTGCCTACGCTAAATAAGCACAACAAATTCAGCACAGGAGGGTGTGTGTGTGTGTGTGTGCTTGTGTGCGTGTGTGTGTGTGCAGGAATGGGGAACATCAGGCGGTTTTGACACGTAGCAGCACCTTACCGGCAAAACGAATCACCTCATCATGTCTGGAGTGCAAAAGGTTAAATTGATCTGCAGAAGTTAAGTTGAGATGGAAAAGATCGAAGAGAGTGTGAATGACAATTCACTGCTGTTAGCGTCTGTAATGAGCTAATGAGGAATAAATGTAACCTGTCGAATGACCTCAACTGTGAAATAAAATGATGTTTACAACACGGGTCTCAGATGTCCATATCTCATTATTAACTTGAATTTAATGCCTCTTGTCTGCCACAAATCCAGACATCTGCTGCGTGTTCAGAGTAACAGTGGGGATTGAGCAACTTAAAATCAGCAAGAAAATTCTAATTCATGGGTGTTTTCAGGCTTTTTGCATGATGCCAAATGCTACCAGCCGGCAGAGGATTCCATTTTGGCATATGGAAGACATTGTCAAGATCTTGTGTAATGCTAGATGTTAAATTATCACATTTGATGGCATAGCAAATTAGATTTTGAAACCCTGTTTTGCAGAGTATTTCAAATTCGTTAAGGTGCTAAAGAATGTTAATTTACACCACATGGGTGATTCTTATTATTGTTTTTGTGGATGATAGTTTCATGATTCACACTAATTACTTTTCCTATCCTTGAATTTGGCATGGCGATTTGCAGTGCTTGTGTGTGTTTATGTCTGTACTTATTTGTAAAATAGAGCGTGTACTCATTTGTGCACATGTGAGTTCAGTACGCCTCGTTTGATTTCTGAACTGCAGCATTCTTCCAGTCCTAGTTCTGAAGAACAAAGTGGAGGTGCATGCTAAAATGTTATGAGTGTCCTCTGAGAACTTTTCCAGCTGGATGCAGAACCCTGACAGTTTCTGGCACTGCTTCCATTTGACTTTATCTCCAGCACTTGCTGCTTTACGGAGGAGAACACACTCTACCTTTCACTCACTCTCCTGCTCTCACATCCATGTCTTGCTATTGAGTGTGTTTCAGCGAGGAAGACACAAGGCTTGCAGGCCTCGAGGCTCAGCTGGACGTACATCAGAAGCAGCGAACATCTGTTAGGTAGGTTAAACAGCACCTTTGAAATCTGGCTGCAAGTCAAGAAAAGCTCAAAAAGGGCCTTTTGTTACTGTCCACTCATTTCCCAATAAACAGATGCAAATAAATGGAACATATTTTCAATGCATTATAAATCACTGTCTATCTAACCGCCTCACCGTTCTGTACCAGGAGACTCCAGCGTGTAACAGTGTCACCAATTTGTCACAGTTATCTCTAAAAAGTCAAAGAAGTTGGTTGTTTTTCAGGGGTAAGCAACAATTCAGTTTCACAATTTGAAAACATTACTCAGTCAGGGTATAATCTGGACACATTTTTGATAAAATCCTGTTAAAGAACCCAAACTTTACTTCTAAAGACCCTTTTAGACATGGGATGCATAGTTTATTTTTCAGACATCTACAGTGAAGAGAGAGCCATGATACACTGCAATATTTGTCACACACGTGAGATTCAATAGAACATCAAGTGACATCTAATGCATAGAAATGCACTAATAAACAAAAGGCTAAATCTAAATCCACCATGTAGCAAATGATTTAAGAAACTGTGACTCTGAAGTAAACAAAAGTGCGACAGTGTGACTTGCCATTAAATCATGACATCCTGTCTCTATGTCAGGGACAATTTATCTATTAGTAATTAATGAAGTTACCGCTGTTGTTCCACATACTTAAAGGTGTGCCACTGAGATGCTCATATGGATTCTGTTGATGTCTGAGGCTACACGTGTGTAATAAACTCAAGGGAAAGACTCCAAACAACAAACTAAACTTCAGCTCCTGTTAATATTTTGTCAAAACCTGGATTACATTCATTGTTGGTGAGTCTCATTATTATAGCCAGTTTCATTCCGTCTTTATCGCAGTAAAGTTTCATTTTTATGTAAATTTCGGCTTAAAATAAATGTGAAAATGTAGGGCAAAACGAATCAGAAAGGTGTTTTGTGACCCTTAACACTCAAACTGTGTCTTTGGTGGTCTCTCTGATGTTTCTGCACCAATATTGGTGCTAAAAAGTGAAAAAAAAACAAAAAAACTCCAAATTGCTTCACACAGCTTGAAGTACGTCGGTTGTGCTTACCTATCTATTAACAGGACCACATACAGTTCAGAATTGTGCTGTTTTGTAAGTGATACAGAAATGCTACGAGTCTGACCTGATTGCCGTTTTCAACAGAAAAGTAACCAGGGTGTTCATTCAGTCTTAAAAAGACACTTTCAGATGCCATCAGAGTAACAGAAATGAGTGCAAGTCTAAAAGGGCCTTAATTAGGCCTGAGTGGCAAACAGTGAAAACTTCGTCTCTCTGTTCTTTAAAATGTTTCCCCTGTGAAGGCCTGAATTTAAAGCCTAGAAATGTTCAAGAATCACTCCCTCTGCAATCCCTGCAAAGTAATTTTACATACTTTTAAACACATCCTGCATTCCCCACAGCTTGACAGGGAAGGCAGACGCACACACACACATCCACACACACATGTACGCACACAGCCCTCAGCGCTGCTCTGTGGGTCTTAAGTGTGCATAACATGGCAGCCATTATCCTATTAGCAGCAGCAGAGGCCTGGGGGCAGGCAAGGGGGAAGGAGCAAGGAGAAGGGTGAAGAAACTGGCATCAAAAAAAAAAGAGGTACAGTTAACAGTAGGAGGTGAAGCAGCAGCACAAAGGTATAAGGAGAGATGCGGATATTGATGACGGAAGGAGGGAGGGAAGAATGAGGAAAACAAGCTGACATAAGTTCTGCAGCTGTAGTTACAGCAGCGCAACAATGCTATTAGATCTGTTTGAACTACAAAGACCAAGATTTAGAATAATAGGAGAGGGAGAGGAAAAGGTGGAGATGGAGGCAGCTAAAAATGATTCCAAAAATAGTACCATACCTACAAAAATCTCCAGACAACCACTTGGATGACAGAAGTGGGGGACCTGCTGTGTGGATATCATTATTACTGTACCAGGCATCCATTTGAAAGCTCTTTAAAGTTCTTATATTCTCTCCGAGCTTTTAGCAGAGGCCCCTGCCAAGCTCGATTTGGCCAGAATCTGCAAATCCCAGCTCCAAAGTCAATCCCCCTCTTTGAACCTCCCAAATAATGGTCTTCTCCAACGGCTTCATTATAACATGCTAATTTCCATTATGATTGATTAAACCAAGCTGCTCTTCTTCTCTGTCACAGACCAACCCCGAGAGGTCCGTGCACAGCGGGAGCATAACGACGGGCTTATGCAAACTCCGTACCCTCTGTGCTCCCAATTACTCCCCCCACCCCCACCCCCCGACGCAAAACTCCCCTCATTTTCTTCCTTCCTTCCCTCCCTAACTTCCATTCCTCACTCTCTCTCTAAGCATTCAGCAACCCTGTCCGGGCTCCTTTTCACAAGGTCCCTATTGAAGTCAGGGGGAAAAAGGCTCAGCAGCAGCAGCTGGCCACTCTTTTCTCCAGGGCAGGTATAGAGGGGCTGGGAGCTCTCTGCATGAGCGAGCCCCACTCCTCCAGCTCCATTCAGCTCTGCCTTTGCCTCCGCTATTCACCAGGGCTCTACTTTGTCAGGAGCGAGGGAGCGCAGAAAAAAAAAAGGAGGGATCAGCCTTTTCTCTCTTTGTACTCCACATAGCTATACAAGCATTCCCAAAGCCTCCGCTAATGAGTTGGCCACTGTGTTGTGAGTGGAGAGAGAAGCAGGTTTGTGAAAGGAAGAAAAAAAAAGAAGGTTTGATTAATATGGGTTCATTCTCTCCACTGATGGAATGCCAGTCTTGTGTTCATTAGCCTACTGGGTGGCTTTGCTTTATAAGTGCATCGGCGTTGTGCATAGGCCCGCTTTAGAATATTTAGAGGTAGAGCCCGGCAATTAAAAGTTTTATTAACAAGTGCAAATGCAATCAACTGTGGTTTTTACTGAATAACTGCAATTTGTGTGCTTCGGAAGAGAGAAGTTTTGTGTCCAAGCGGCAAAAAAACACACACATTTCTCAGAATCTTTCCACCTTTCCCAGTGGCTGGTAAACACGCGCTCTTTGTAGCATCAGTTAACACGTCTAATTGCCATTTCTCCACAGTTAATGATACACTTAAGATAATGTAATGATGCAGAATGAATCGCTCGTAAACATATACAACGCACACCAAGGGGGAGGCCATATGGTTCACCAGTAAATGGGTATTGAGTTACTTGAAATAAATTGAATTTTCCACCTCTGGCCTGTGGTGCCATTGAGTGCGTTTGAAGACCTAATTGAATTTAGACTGGCGGACCATTCTGATTTAGCTGGCTAATTAAACCACTCAGCGAATGTCTACAGCGTTGGGCCGATGTGTATCCAACCATGAAATGTGACAGGTCAAAAGGTAGATCCAGTGATTTTAAATTTCATGGGGTTTAAATACCGTAATGTTAAGAGTTCAGGGTGAAACAGCGAGGCATAAAATGGCTTTTTTTTAATGCTTGTTTTAAGAATGCAACACGCACGGGGGAGTACAGAAAGGGCACCGAGTCCAATAATTCTAACGGTGATAATTAGATTCTATACAACAACAAAAGCTGCTTTTAATCCCCTTCAGACCCCGATGAGAGAGCAAAGAGTGAGGCAAAGACAAAGGAGAGACCGAGATCCCTTTTCGGTGCAAATGCATTCGCACTAAAAACACAGAAACAAAAAGCGCTGGCAGACAAAAAGCTGTTTGGCTGCTGTAGCCCTTGCAACACAGAAATCACCTTTCAAAGAGTGAAACAAGCGCATTCCTCTCCTCAGACGGAACAAAAACTGTTCCGGGCCATCGCTTCTTTTATGAAATATTCTATTGACAAGGTCTATTAAAACAACCAAATACACAAGAGTCACCTTTCCCCACCCTGCCTGTCAAAGAAGCTGTAAACCAACAAGCTACGGCTTCAACTTTGTCTTCCGCAGGGTGAGGATGTGAGCGATGTAGACACAAGCAAACACCTGTTGAAAGGACGTGGAAACTAACTGCCATCTTGGCCCTGCTTCCAACAATGCATACCTTCATCGCGGCTGACACTGCGGCTTGAAGTGTAAGCATAACAGACAGGGTGAGCACCTCTGGCCACGCCTACCTCGTGATGGAACAGGTTAGGAAGGTGGTATGGTTTGTCTCTCATCGCTCGCCGTTGGGCCGCCGAGCTGCGAGTCTTACCGACTGACAGGAACTTGGCACCGTGCAGCCTGATTCACTCTCCTCATTAGACAAACACTGATGAAAAACTGTAAATGTTAGCACACTTTCAATATAGACAGAAAAAACAACAACAGAAGAATAGCCAGTGGTGTTTGGACACCTGCGGATCATGAAGTTGTGTTGATTGCTAACAGCCGCGCTGCAGTTGAGCCTTCTTTATTAAGGCATCTTTCTGTTTATATCTATTCTCACCTTATATTAACTGTTTCTTTTATTACCTAGGTGAAATATCTGATCCTTAATTCTGATAAGGGATGAAAACTTCAAGAAATATATTTAATGAATCACTCAGTCAGTTAATTGTTTAAAAAAAATGGCACAACACAATGTGCTCAACTTTCCATAATAATAGCAGTTTTAAACAATTTGTTTGGCTAATTCCTGTAAATTCCATGTTAAACAGCAGTAAGTTAAAGAAAAATAACCTAAAATATAAGGACACAAATACTGCTTTAACTTGTTGCACCACATCAGGACTTGACTGTGATGACTCAGCATGCAAGCACTTTATACAAAGTCTATTCCATTTTTCTTGTATCAACAAAGAAGGGCTGTATAGCCTTCAACGGCTGATAAATTACCAAGTAAACACAACATGCATTACAGGCATCTTTACTGGTTTCATTTAAAATAATAATAAGTAGCATCTAGTGTGGCTGCAGAAAAACACCTGCTCAGGTGGAACAGATGTCCTGTTGTGCTCACTTTATCAGCCCAGGAAATATTTCTCCACTTTACCTCCACCAGTGGAACAGTTTTGCACCAAAAAGAAACGTGTAATGTCAGTTGCATATGGTGGCCCTGAGAGCTCAACTGCAACTTAAGAAAACACAGATGAATAAACAAAATGCAAGCAGCATTTAGGGAAAAGGCTGTAAAGCCAGAATAGATCATCTAATACAGAAAAAAAAAAATCCATGGTACTCTTATTGGGCTACATGATGGCTCGGTTGTTAGCACCTTCGCCTCACAGCTAGAAGATCCCCGGTTCGCGTCCCGGTTAGGACGCCTGGGATCTTTCTGTGTGGAGTTTGCATGTTCTCCCTGTGGGTTTTCACCGGGTTCTCCGGCTTCCACCCACAGTCCAAAAACATGCTGAGGTGAATTGGTGATTCTAAATTGTCCGTAGGTGTGAATGTGAGTGTGCTTGATTGTCTGTCTCTATGTGTAGCCCTGTGATAGACTGGCAACCTATCCAGGGTTCGTGTTTTGTGTATTTCCCTATGTGCATAATGTGCTTCCCTACCAGCAAGCAGCATCACAATTAGCAAACTACAATGTAGAGAAAATGTAGGCGCAATCATGAAACAGAATTTCAATTTTACCCTGGGGTTAGTGTACACAAACCACTCTAACCAGAAAAACAAACATGAAAGAATTTGCTTTTATCAACGTATGGGACAACAGCCAACATGCACACCTGTGACTCTATTACACTGAACAGACAGAGGCCAAATAAAGTTAAATAACCTTTACTCTGTCTGTTAATACACTTTGGAACTATTAATCTATTCATGGTAATAAACTGATAATAAATAAACACTGACCATCCCTAATTCAGATCAAACCCTACAGTAGATAAATCAGTTAAATATGTTAGACAAGTGGATTTGTATGCACACCTCCTCCATATCAGGACTCTCATCCTGCATGCTGTCCTCTTCTATTTTCTCTTTCTCTACATCTGTCTTGCTTTCCCCTTCCCCTCTTCACTCATGTCTTCCGCCTTGTAGGTCACGTATCACGCCACTTAGCAGACAGCCTGGTATCGACATAAATGCCCAAACTGTTTCTGCTTCCTATTAGCAAGGCATCTCCATACTCCCGCAACACCCGTTAGCCATCCCAGCCCCAGTATGATGAGTTGGCCGGGTTTCACGCCTCTCCGTTTTATAGTTGATGAATAGCTGCAGCAGATGGTTTGTTATCTTTGAAGATTCCAGTAAGGCGAGCGTGATGAATCGCTCCAGGCCTCTCACCATCACAGTACCCCTCCGGCATAAAAAAAAAAAAAGCGAAATGGGAACAATATGTAGTTGACTCATCACACACACCTAAGAGGCTACTGCTTGCACTTTTCTCACACCAGAACCGAGATCTTTAGACATGTCTGCACTGACAGTTTCATTCTATTCCAGCTGTATAAACACCAATATGGATGCTGTTAAAAACATACATGCGGGGAGAAGACAAAGGCTCATCTGGCGCAGTCATTATCCTCTTTATAATGCACTCTCATGACAGACTCACGTCCACTATTCTCATCAGTCACGGCTTCACACAGCGGCACTCAGGACCGAGTGGTCATGGGGTGTGGATGAAGAGTGTAGCAGCTACGGTAGCAAACGCTGTTAATGCCTTCCTTACAATGAGAATTCTTTCCGTGGCTGTTTGTTTAATGCAAAGCAAAAGAATAAACCAATAATCCTGGGTCCACCCTAACCCTAACCCTAACCCAGAATGCATGCACCTATATACTCTTTATTATTAGTTCTATTTTCACATTGCACCTTTTTGTACAATACTACATAATACTCTATTTTATTATAAATACCACCAACCATATTATAAATCCCTTATTTTATTTTATCTTATTTTTATTTTATTTGTATTTAAAATACAAATAAAATTTT
>OMNN01013971.1:20880-39803 GCA_900302755.1 Chromis chromis
CTTTTACTTTATTTCTTTGCCTTTAAACCAGGACCCGAGTATAAATTTCGTACCATCTCATGTAAACACGTGTGCTGGTATGACAAATAAATAACCTTGAATCCTTCAATACTAACAATTTTTGCACATTTCTGTAAATACCAGCATTTTAAGCACATTATGGCGATTGCTATTTCTTCGACCAGCACAATTTGCAAACCAATTGCATGCTCTTTCTTTATCTATCTATCTTGTATGTAACATGTGTGAGCTACTGAATACCTTCTATCTATCTATCTATCTATCTATCTATCTATCTATCTATCTATCTATCTATCTATCTATCTATCTATCTATCTATCTATCTATCTATCTATCTATCTATCTATCTATCTATCTATCTATCTATCTACATGTGCTAAATGAAACACAGTGAACAACAAGCTGGATTAAGATTTCAAGCAACAAACTTCAGCGCTGATGTACAGATATTTCCTGTGAGCTTGGTGCACCGGTCGAAAATTTTAACCTGGCATTTGCCTGCTGCATTAGTAAAGTTATTTGTGTGCCAAGTCACCCAGAGGAGGCCACCCACCAAATAAATCACATTAAAAGACGTGTCAACAGTCAACTGGAAATAGACCTCCAAAGTACCTGGTCCGCATACTCTATCTGTTGAAGGAGCATCAAAATGCAGGGCTGAGCATACTTTGGATTGCTGTGGTGGCAGACCTGTCACTTGTGTTGAAGGTGCAGACACAGAATGCCTGAAAATAACTGATCTGGAATAATGAAGTGAAAATTAAATGGCATTTCAGTGTCATAATGAAGCTGTGTATCCAATAAAACATGGGAATTTAATAGTTGTATTGCTTTACGAGCTGGGTAAACAGTAATCTTAATTCATTATTATAAAGAAGATATGATTCAGTACTGACTCATATTGCAGATAAACATGCTTATTAGATTATTATTATTATACTTAAACTGTGGCTTAACTTATCAGATGTTTATACCAATGCAAGTATTAGTCATTTAAAGTTGATTAAATAATACAGATACATCAGGCTTTATGTCAAGTTGCTGTAAGAAACCTTTATATGTTGTTTAAACATATTTGTGTCAATCTAAAGATGTAGTAGGCAGAAATCTAGAAAAGCCCAGAAAAAAAGGCCAGAATTTGAAAGTATACAGCTTCCTGTGACTGTTTCAATATTCTAAACACTGAAAATGGACTCAAGAGGAGATGCAGAAGCCTAGTTTGCTCCCACTTGAATTGCAATATGCTGAAAGGTTTTGCCAAATAATGCCAAAAAGTACTGCCTATTCAAGCTTTATTAGATAATCTATTGGTAAATGCACATTTTTTCTATTAGGTTTGTATGTTATTTAGCTTTGAGAACCAATAAGAAAATACTCTTTTTAAAACATTTTGTTTAAGAGCTCCAAACAACTCTCATGTCTCAAAGTAAATAAAAAAAGGTTTATAGGACAAACCCTAGAAATTGGTTATCCTCCATTACTCAGTTTTCCATCTCCAGTGAAGTCATGTTTTAACAGGGTCTCATTTCTCAGATATTTTCCTTGCTTACAAGAGCCAGAGGCCTCACCTGTAGGCTACCGTGCTGACTCACACACACATGATGCAATGTGAAACCTTCGCCTATTCACTGGAAAGGGAACAAGGAACTGTGCCACTAAACTGCCTGCAGTGCTGCAGGTGTGAATATCTGTGTCCTCGCTGCTTTGATTAATAGCAACGAAAGCTGGGACTTCTCCCAACGCAAGGCGATCACAATGGCTCCAACAAAGTCAATCAATACAATCTGTCAGTGCCAAGAAAAAAATGTGATGAGAAAAAAGTGTTCACGGGGCCAGCAGGCTGACAGGACCATTGATTTATAACAGATGTGCATTTTTCTGGAGACAACGGGCAAACATCATTTCAACATTTGGGAGGAATTTTGTGCTATCGTGTGGCCGTTACAGGGCACGCTCAGATGGTAAGAAGATCATTCCTGATGCACAAAACACACAGACATGTATAAGTGTGTTTGCTCATACAATTATACACACCAAGTTAGCACACAATTGCATCTGCACGTGCTCAAACACACCTGCACGAAACATTTGCAGTTTTTTCGCACAGTATTTACAGATGGAGGAGAAAAAATGTTCTTTACTTCAATAAAACTGCTTTGAGACAGTTTAAAACACGATTAAGGCCCCGTCCACAAGAAGATGAACCCAGGCCTAAACGCACAAATAGTTCATCAAACCCGTGTATCATCCACACGAAGCCGGCGTTTTGGGGTATGAAAACGATCATTTCTGAAACTAGAAAACTGAAAACGGTGAAACGCTTGCGTCATAGCTTCACCTCTCGATAAATGCGCATGCGCCTAACTCAGAAAATGACTACAACAATGGCGCCGTACAGTGTTGCGTGTGTACTGCTGAAGCTAGTCACCCTATTATCGCTATAACAGCAAAATATACTTCTTCTGCATTATCACCATGTTCACCAAACAAATATGGAAAGCACAATACGCCACTTCAGGTTCTATGTTTACATCGTATACAGATTTCTGCGCATGCCTGAAGTCCCGCCGCCAGTTTACGCTTGTTTCCGTTACGCCGTCACATCGTTTTCAGGAATATCAAGTGAATTCGTGTGGATGGACACATTTGCTGAAACAGCTCCGTCTTTACGAAGAACGTTTTTGAAACTATAAGCGTTTTGGCTTCATGTGGATGGGGCCTAAAAGTCCTGGACTCAAAACTTGAGTTGAGAAGTATAATTAGCAAAACGTACCAAAGTATTCAAATGGCCCTTTTAAGTATCTTATTAATGCATACATTTTGCTACTTAAAAATGGTTAGTAAATCGATAGCACAAGCAGTATTTTTTATTGCTAACATGGGGTGATGGTATTTTCAACACATGGTCAATTTTAACTGCTTCATGTGCTGTGCAGTGGTGGAATGTACCTGGGACTATTGTCTTAAGTACTGCACCCAAGTACAATTTAAGGTAGTATTTCCATTTTATTCAATTTTATACCTCTACTCCGCTACATTGTGGAGGCAAATAGAATCATTTTTACTCCACTACATCAATCTGACAGATGTAGTTACTACAGTTTGACATCATCTATTATAAACTTGATTAAACAGTACACATATTTACAATACTAAGTCATGGTTAATATATTGTTATTTTTTGTTGTTATTTTGTTATTGTTATTATATATTGTATTTATATACCCTGTAGTACATGAAGTAAAAAAAAACACACACACAAAAAAAACAACCTTTACCTGCTGTAATGTTAGCAATACTTAGACGATAGTATATCAAAAATTATAATTCAGAAATATGATGTTTTATTCTGAAAGGGCCATTTTTGCATAATGAGTAGCCCAATTGTGGTAGTTTTAAGTAGGTTTTGATTCTTTGCTTTTACTTAGGCAGAATTCTGAATGCAGGAGTGGTTCTACACTGTGGTATTGTCACTTTTACTCAAGTAAAAGACTTGAGTAGCTCTTCCAACACTTCTGCTGGGAGGTTGAATGTGTGCTTCGTATGAAAAAACTTGATCTGTATTTCCCTCTGAAATGCAGAGGAGTCTTTAATTGGTAACACTCAAATATTTTTGTTTCATTATGGGCTCCTTAAAAGGAAAATAATGATAATTAAGAAGCAGATTTCAGCAAATGCCCTTACCGTCCATCAAATATACACTGTCAACTGAACCCGTGTCTCCGGTTGGAATTTTATCGTATTTGACAGAGCATTTTGAGCTGTTTTGACATGAATTTAGGCTCACATCAAGGGAAGATACAAAGCAGCTGCAGCCTTCTGACATGCACCACACACACACGCACACATATGCATGCACTTTAGTGATAAAACATGTGAACTAAATAAATATTTCATACCGCGGCCGAAAAAAGCTGAACCGTCTGTTGCTGCTGCATGTTATCTGTTGAACAGCTGAGGATTTTGAGTGAGGTTGAAATCAGTTGATAGAATTGCACTTACAAACACAGGGGTTACTGATAACTGCATAAAAAGAATAATTAAGTAACCATTTGCTTGCTTTCTCTTTCAGAGGGGTAGGGGCAGGAGCGTTTTTCTTTCTCACCTTCACTGCAATTAAACATGGACACTGGACACCTGTGCAATAATCAAGAGTGCAATAGCAATTCTACTAATATTTTGTATATTTTGTTTGTTCTATGCATATTATGTATATTTTCAGCTAAGAGTGCACTATTTTATATTTCATATTTTACTCTATTTTCTATATTGGTACTTTTTTTTTACGGTTTTATTGGTTACGTATTTTTGTCTTCTGCTGCTGGAAACTTGAATTTCCCTGATGGAGTCATCCAAACGGGATCAATAAAGTGGAGTCTAAGTCTAAGTCTAAGATGCCCTGTGTGAACACTGGAGGGAACACACTGTTTATTACTCCCTCTTTTAGATGTTAATCTTGATGTCAGCCCCACTGACACAAACACTTTAAACGGAATTGTTAGGGCATTCAAACCAATTATGTTATTATGGCTTGTTATAATGCGATTACAGAGCTTGATCTGGGCGATTGTCTCTTTAAGAAGCAGTGAGAGTGAGAGGAGGTGGTGCGGTTTCACACCCCGGGGTGGGAAACATGGGCGGGGCCGGCGGCCGCTGACTGACGGCCGCTCAAAAGGCTCTCCAAACTCTGCGCCGAGCGGAGGACCCGGAGCGACCAATCAGGCGCGGCCGTCAAACCGCAGCAGCCAATCAGAGCGAGCGATGGGAGGACCCGTTGGAATCGCTGTTGTGCTTCCAACGTGGGACTACGGAGCGAGATAGAGAGAGAGAGAGAAAAAAAGAAAAAGTAACTCAGGAAAGGAAAAACTCATGGTGGTGGTGCACGGTCGGAAGGAGGGGGGACTCTATTTTGCTATTAATCGGATCGTCGAGATTTTGTGACCGCAGACTGCACCTGATAAGCTGTCGGTGGAGCTGCTTCGGATGAAAGTTGGATGTACTCGGCGGCTGCGGTTCAAGTGCTGCTCGGGGTTTTGGACGATACGCAGCTCTCGGGCTTCACACACCAACGCTGGAGTTTTCGGCACTTATCCCCGCGGCTCCTAACTTACTCACAAGTTAGCTGTGGACAATTTAACAACACCCGTTACACCGTTTGCTAAGTTTCGCTAACAGTTTAGCTGCTGTTTTCGCTGCGTGTTATTTTGAAGAGCCGTCCGGTGCGCAGGGTCCTTTTAACATTTTCGCATGTTTTCAAACGTGTCGCCAGAAAGTAGTTTTTTCGCCTTTTATGGACACACTCTCGAAACTTAAATTTAAGTTTAAAGCGACGTGTGAGTTAGCTCCTGCCGAGTTATGGTGGTTAATCTGTGAATTACCTTTGATTTGTAGCCCGCGTCGGACACCAGAGGAGAAAGTTGGAGCGGAGACTTGTGTCAGAAATGAACGCTGGTGGGTCGGAAAACGTTTCACTCCTGCAAAGTTGTTTCTGCTAACCTCCATGCTGCAAAAAGACAATTAATGTGCTGTAAAAGGCTTCTTGTCTTTCCGAAGCCACGTTAATTATTCCACTTTGCGGGGCACCAGGAGAAAAGCTCAGCGGCCGCGCTATTAAAACTGGATACAAAATGGCGGCGTTCCTGGGACGATTTGGATATGTGTCTCGGTGTATTTTTTATTTAATTTTGTCGCTCGAACTGATTATCAGTTATGGATTGGGTTCAGATTTGCCCTGTGCCCAGAACTGTACCTGCAGTGGAGATTCAGTAGACTGTAGCAACCTGGAGCTGACGGCTACGCCTCTGGACCTTCCAGTCCGGACTGTTTCCTTGTAAGTAAAGCGCTTAGTTGCCCCCCAGTAGCCTATTTATTGACCAGTCCATAACGGGATAACAATGTTTGTAGAGAAAGTGCACCACAGCTGAAACTTTAAAACTTTATTCGTGAGGTAAATTGTGAGGAACTGAGCCCTGTTGATACGGCGTTCTCTCCAGGAATCCAGTCTGAGAAGATTTTTGTGGTTCTGATTTGAGTTGCATAATTGTCTATCAACTCTTAACAGGGGGAGTGAGTTCATCTGTCACAGTAGCTATGCTTTCTTTATAACTTTAAATGAATCTCAATTTCTCCCTATTTCTTTGCTGGGGAGACCCTATTACCCCATTAAAGCCCCCCGGAGGTCCCTGCAGCCCACTCTGCAAACTAATGGAACAACAAACCACCAGCACTTCTCTCTCAGGCAGTCCCCAGACATCATGTTGTAACTTGATTAGGATTGTTTATGCAGTTCATGAATTAAACATTCACATGATCTTTGACAACAGTCAAATGAAAGCCTGTTTGTGTTAAGATTTATTGTGTATTTCAGTGTTATCTAATGATAACATTGAATCATATTCAATTAGGCTTGATGGCTTGTGGCTGCAAGAAGTTAACAGGTGTTTTGTAACTGCAGAAGGAGGTGGATGCACAAACATTTAATTAAAAGTATTCCAATCTTTGCTTTAAGGCCACATTGAATGAAGTTTATACTAGTTTGAAATCAATGTTTTTTCATGTTCAAATTTCAATCACCCCCAATAATCTTAGGCTGATTTGTTTGTATTTGTGTACTCTTGATACCCTTCAAAACTGAAATACTTTCAGAAATGTAAGTCAGTATTACAAATCAGCATATCATCATCCTTTTCAGTCAAATCTTCCACAGTTTCTGGCACACAAATATTAGACTACTACGTTCTAATTTAGTTAACTAAAAATGTATTCATGTTTCCAGTGTTAGATGGAACAAACAGTCCCCTCAGGCAGAGCAAACAAATAGACTCGAACATGTCATAACAAATAAACCTCTGCATTATTCAATCGGATCGTGACAGGTATTGTCCTAATTCCTCTTTCTGTGTTGCTCGCCATCGCTCACAAATTAAATTTCTTGTAAATTAATCCATTCCCCAGGGTTCGACTGACAACAGTCGAAACCCTGTCTGCCAGCTCATTTAGGAAATGAGCCAATTTAGGGCATTTTTATGAAGCATCCCTCAGTGTTTAGGGAACTTCAGCACTTACTGAGCTGAATGACACAATTTACTCATAAACAACACTACCCTCTATCCTCGCTATCAAGATTTTGGCTGTCGCTGCAGTGTATCGCAGCCACTATATCCAGTGGTAAATGAGAATCCTCAGTGACAATTAGGCATCTTGTTACATGTTTTTCAGCATCTGTTCGTGTGTGTGTGTGTGTGTGTGTTGCTGGGAACTTGGGGTTAAAGACCAAAGGCCCAAAGACTCCTCTGGCTCCCAGGTTCCTGCATGAGGCAGTTTATCTTTCCCTGTGAAGTCAGGAATGCAACTTTTAAAAAGTCTTCTAAAAACATGAATAAGGGCACTTGTGCCCGGGTAGCCTCATTGCCCTGAAGCACATCTTTGCCAAGATCAAGTACAGGCGCTGTTTATCATGCATGTACACAGACACACACTGCTTCTCCTGTCTCCATGGACAATGGATATCTATTGTGGGGCAAATGTCCCATCTGAAACAGCTGCTCTAAACCTTTTGGTTTGTGCAAAGATAGGGTCCTGCATGAGCCCTGCGTCGCTCCAAGCCTACTTGTGTTATCTCGTCCAAACCTTATCGGTCAAGATTTAAGGACCCGCAATCTTGTTGTTTTCAAAGGGAATGGCTTTATGGCTTTGAATTATCTTTTGAAACACCTAGGTTGCATATTTCCACACCACTTGAGATAGTCAAATTATGTTGGCAGGTAATTCAAAGGAAACCAGCTCTATTCCTCTGGGGTCTGTAAACGAGCCAGATTAGTAGATGATTACTGTAAACCCAAAGAGTCAAGTATGGACGATTTCACTTGTGATCCCATTATAAACTACCTTATTTAAACTCTGTATGCTTGAGTGGCAGATTTTTTTAAATTCTTATGTGTGTTGTGGTCTTAAAGTTGTAGTGCATGTGTGCTGTACGGTATGCACAAATGAAAAGGGAACAAGTTTTGTTTCAAAAGACATGTCGGTGGAGCCAGGCTTGTGGTAAAATACAACAATAACAGTTTTAGCCTGTCGGTACGGCTGACTGAGAGTGTCAGTGTGCACAGTGATTTGGTTTTAAACAAAGCATGTTTGTCCATCTTGACCTTCAGGCATCTGAGCCTAGTAAAATCAGTGTGTAATCAGTTGCTTCCGTTATGTTTACCACAGGGACAGAGCAGCAGTTGTGATGTTAGGAAGGACAATATTGGTTGGTGTCAATAAAATTTAAGACACCTAGACCAGCAGTACTCCCTCTTGTTTCTATGTAACACACAGGTTTGGTTTAAAGGAAAATCTCAAAAACACCTGTAGGATTTAACAGTTAGATAAATGTCTAAAGTATGTCTGACTGCAAGAAGTGCCTCAATTAGGTATATGTACATTTTGTGCAGCTAGTTGTAAACTTTAGTAGTCCTCTGTGTTTTCCTTTGCTGTCATTAAAACTAAGATCAAGTTCAAGCAGAGAGAATAAATCCAACATACAACAAATGATGATTTCCCACCCTTTTGTGTGGGTGAAGAGTGATTGAGCTGTCATGTAGCTGTTGCAATTAGCTTTGTACAGGCTCTTAAATTGGGATTACAGTAATGAACCTCAGGGCTTGCAATTATACAGCAGTTCACAGAAGGACTTCATTCTTACAGAGTTGTCAGAGCCTGACCAGGATGTAGGAGAGCTGCAAAGATTTTAGGATTCTTTTAGCATAATGATACTGAGAGCATTTTTACTGTCAGTCAAAAAACTACTAATACAAAAAGTCAGACTTTTTTATGTAATCAGAAGCTGCTTCTCTAAATTATTTTTATGTTATATGTGTAACTGTGACAGGAGGAGTTTCCACTGTAAACACATTCTTGCAAATGAACCTCTACAACAGTAACACAACTGTGACATTGTTTGTTTTACTTAAGGGTTAAAATACTATGTGTCCTCAGTAATTTCACCACAACTCAACTTGATTGTTTTTACCCGTTTGTTTGTTGACTGTTTGTTTGAGATTTGGAAATGTCTTGAGCTAGGGGAACATAAATAGGGAGTCAGTCACAAAATGCATAGAAACATGCAGAGAAAATGAACCACTAGTACTAGATTGCCTAAATCATGGCTGCAGCCAAGTCACATATGTATATACAGTTATCACAAACGAAACAAGCACTTTATCTATTGCCTTGTCTTCTTTATGCTGATTTTTCCCCCCCCGAATGAGATTAAAATCGCCAGTCTGCAACTGTAGCTTTATATGCCTTTATTACTCAGCTTTATTGATGAACTACACCATATTATGATTCATTTTCAAAAGGGAGTGTAAGACCTCTATTATGCCCTCTCACCTCTCTTTAGTCACTTTCATTTAAGCTTTGTAATAATTCTGGAAAAATTGATGAGTATTTGTGCAGGGAAGATAGGTAGCCAGAGGGCGGGTGTTGGTCTGCTTGATCATCCATCAGTAGCAGTCCCGAGTCCTCTGAGGCACAAATAAAGACCACAGTTCTTGGTGGAGAGGAGGAAAAAAAAGCACTAATGCGTTCCAGTTGTCAAAATAATCTCCCTTCAGGACCCTGATTTTAATGGTCCTCTGTGAGAAAACAGCCTTGATGAGGATGGAGGGAAACAAACATGTTAGCACATCCTGGCTGGGCAGGCTGAGCCAACAAGAACTGAGGGGACTACAGTTTTAGAGACGATGTGTGATTTACTAAATGAAGAAAAGATTCACCTACTTAAGTGTAACATTCTTACTTCTGTGTTAAGCAATTAATTATGTATTGCAAGAGCATTGTTCACATTATGTTGCTATATCAATTCTTTGCCCCAGCCCTGTCCTCAACCACACAGATTCTTAGAGTGAACACTTATAGCTTATGTAAAGCCTCTGTGACTATGAATTTAGTTGTCAGACATGTCCTTTGCTGTTTCTCATCAGTGCTCCTAACATTTAACAAACTGACCACCAGTCTCAGATGTCTGTCTATTGTTTCTGATTGATGAATAGCCTAATAACATTCAAAGCAAGTTTGCTCTCACACAGTCACATATTCCCTCTCAGGAGTGGTGTCTTATCTTATTTGCAGCCACGGTAATGTGTATAAAAAGCATTTTTGCCCACTGTGCACAGGCGTAATGGGATTTTGTGAGTAAATAAAAGCATGAGCATTACTAATTTTGGCCATGATTGCCGTTGTTGGATAGAGATAAGGCAAATATAGGGAGTCTGTTTGCCATCGCCTCTGTGCCTTTTCTCATATGAGACTGTAAAGTCCTTTTTGTTGTTATATAAAGCTACATTTTTTATGAGCTTTGACTATTTTCACGAGTTTTTTGCTGTTACAGAAAGCTGCAATTCTTGACGGTGCTTGCCTTTATTTCCATTTGTCAGTATTGAGCCCTTGTATTATCAGTTTACTGCTGCTGCCCCAGTAAAAAGCAAAAAGAACCCTGATCTTGAATGATCCTCTTTGTGATCCAGCATTTCCGAAGTGCTTTCCCAAGTTTTCAAATGTGCTGGCAATCCTGCTTAGTGTACACCAAACGTTCTGCTGCGACTCAACCCCAAGCCATAGCCTTAAACCTCACAGTTAAAGCCTTATTGGTAAACACCACCCCCAACAGTTGGTTTTGGCTTCTGCCCTCAGGAAATTGGGTTTGTGTTGGTGGTTTCCTGACAGGGACCGGGAGCTCAGCTGGCCGGTTGTGGACTGTTCGGCAGGGGGGGGTGCGGCTGCCGATCACCTGGCCTGAGGGGAATATGAGGGGAGGTGGGGGGACTTTTTCCACCCACTGCATGGAAGTGTTTTGTTAATGTCACGGTCTGCTGCCGCTGCTGCTGCCTTCGGGCTGGTTCCACTGGTTGGTGAAAGTCCTGTCAGTGGTCAGAAACCTCAACCACTGTCGCACATGTTGTAACACACAGAAGGAACCCAGAGGAAATTAAACATTACAGGACTGTCTGCTTGAATGTCACATATTGTCAGACACACACTCACACACACTTTATTTTTAGGTAGTGATTTGTTTTATGTAACTTATTAATAAGCATGTAAAGTAATTTAACACACAGGCTTGCCCTTGGTTCAGTGTTTCTATAACAAATATGTACTGTTGGTAAGTTTGAACTTGATATAAGGACTGACTGATTTACGAACACTAAACTGCAGATATGTTTCATCTCCTGATGATCAACACATGATTATTTCAGCAGTCAGGTCAGAGATGCAGCAACAGCACTCAGCACGACTGAGCCCCTTGTGGTTTCTAGGGCATTTCTCGCCACGCAGCCTTGTAATCTTGTGGTATTGGGAGTGATTATACCAAGTTTGTTTATTGTCATAGTTTTGCTAGCCTTGTGACTCGCACGTCCTCTGGCAGATATTTTAAAGTCCCAAGTCGAGCTTTTGGAAGGGTTTAAGATGATATTATCGTTGGCACAGATTTTTATCAGCTGCTCTTAACTTTTTCCTTCCTTATCAGCGTCTTAGAATTCAAGTTAATAAAAGTTCCCATACGAAACTTGGCAAGTGGCAATCTATTTTCTTTTTTGTCAATTATCTTCTGTCTGTGAATCAGTTGCGATCATTCAAGCAGCACATTAGCTGTGGAGGAATTAGGAAGGAACAGCTAAGGTTGAGCCCTTACACTTATAAGAGCAGATAAAGTCTGACATTAACATGAAGATATGGAATGAGCTCATGGCCCCACACTGGCTTTAATGACAATCAAACAGCTGCTGCCACAGTCATTCTACAGGAATTCAGTCAGCAGAATAGATGGCCCTTTTGTGAAGACACTTTAGGGCGCCAAGTTATTTTTTTCCTCTTTCCCTCTCCCCTGAAGTCAGTGTCTACAAAGTGGGCTCGATCAATGAATCATCTGTGAATTCTCTACATCTGGTAAGAGTTTGGAAATCTGGAGAAGATGTTCGAAAAAAAAGCGTGACTTGGACAGAGAGTGAGAGGTACTGAGCAAATGAAGCAGCTTCTACCCAGAAAACAGGCAGCCCTTCGAGACGGGAGGGGAGATTGGAGTACTAAGTTGGGCCAGACTCTTTTTTTTTTTTCAACCCCACCACCCCAGCCTCAGTGCTTTCTGATACTGTAGAAAGGAGCATCAGAGCTTCAATGTCTAGACAACCTCAAATTCATGTGCAATTATTATTATTATCGTGGGTAATTATTGCGCTGCTAGTAAAATACACATAACTAGGGAAAAAATTTGACAAATGAATAACTATCTGTCTTTTTCTTCACTTTGAAGTTAAGAGCACGAGGTCAGCTGTCTGCATAGTATTACAACAATAGCCCCACTAAAGAGACATACTGTGTTTGTTGTTCTTTCAGATTAATTGGGGACACTCATTTCCCTGTACTCACAATGAACTAGTCTGGCGCCATTTCTAACAAATTACATTGTTATCACACTAGAACCCAGTGCTTAATGCAGGACCATTATCCTGTGTGCATATGGGCTAAGTTTGCACATACATGTATACAGTGTGGACAGCATGAGTGCTTCTCATCTGGAGTGTCCAAGCTCATTGGGCCTGGCCATGGGTTCACGCGGTGCCTCAGGCTAGTGCAGGCTCTTTTCCCAACCTTGTCGCTGTTTGTTTGGAGTGCACCACTCCATCTCCTGCTTCAGCCCCAAACCAGCAGCGTAGAGAACGGCGCGGCACATGGCCCCAAGATGTGGCCCGCCTTCCCGCCTTGGAAAAAACTTCAGAAACTGAGTCACGCTCCTAGCCTGACTGATTTCAAAGGCTGGAGCAGCTTCTTTGTTGAGTTGTGCATGTGGGGGCGGTGGGAATCTGTAATGCAAATGGTAAAATATGCTGACCCCATCAGCGCTGCATTTCTCTGATCTTCCACCTAAGTCCTTATCGCCCTTGCGTGATCTTTCATTTACTGGCTTTTCTTTACTCAGATTTTAATGAATCAGAGTTATCATTGTTATAGCGAGTTTTGTTGGCCGGCTTATGCTTTTAACCTTGTCAAATTTGATAAGATATTGGCTCCCTTCCCTGTATGACTTCTGTGTAAAATGGTGGCCTGGAGCTGGTGTTAGCTTTGTGTACACTCTCACTGCAGTTGCTGGGCTATAAACTGGCCCTTAATGACGGGAAGAGCAGTGTGTATGTGTGTGTGTGTGCGCGCGCGTCTGGCTCGCTGACACACAGGTTATTATTTGACCAGTTTTATGATGCTCTGAAATCAACCACATTAAAGGGCCTTTGTCTCACAGCTGGACTGCAGAAGGCTCATCACTGACATCACTTCACACTTTCAGCGAGCAAAGTTCACACTGCATTTGTCTCTGATAGAAATGGGAAAGATAATGATGATGTATCTCTGTAAGTGTAAGTCTCTGCTCGCTTCTTCGCTTCCCACATCTCCACTCTCCCACACACAGACTATGCGCTGACTTACAAGCATAGTGTCATATGCTATGACATCACTCCAGTACTCCCAGCTTGTCTCTACTCCCACAGTACCCTTAACACAGCTATTTTTTAAAGCCTTTTAATGAGTTTTATATGTCAAATCAGCTACATGGTCCAGCAATGACGGTCTACTGCCGGCGCTGAGCCCTACTTTTCTTCCTCTGACAGTTGCTTGGTCAGGCTGGCCTTTTAGGAGTTTATCGCTTTGTCTTTTGATGAGCTCTTCTCCAGTTTGGCGAAGATTGAAAGAAATGTTCAGATTTCTCATGTAACCTTGCAGTTTTTTGGCTAACTTATGATGATGTCAGTTGACTGATGTGATAAATGGGGCTGCAGCTAATAACAATTTTCCATAAAGTACAGCAATTGTTTTAGTTTAGCCTATTTTTATGTTGGACTTAACAGTTTTTATGCTTTGGTGATGACTTAATCAGAATCTATCTATGCTATTGATTAAGTGATTGAACAGGAGACTCGTTATTTTTACAGCTTAATGTGTGGTTTAGCTTTTTTCCTCCTGATTTGTCCCAGTTCAGTGTTTTTTGGTCATGTGTAGGGAGGCGTTGGACTGAAGCAGCTTGGTGGGGTTAGAAGGTGGGAGTGTAACTGTGCCTCTTTATCCCAGATGAGCCCTCGGTCCAGCTGCCCTCTTGTTTCATGTCTCTCCAGTTCTGCTGACAGAAAGCAGGTTATGCTGACCTTTGTGCTCAGTGATGGCCTGCAGTTTGCCAGAGCACAGATGAAGCTACAGTGTAGACTATATTTGATTGTTCACCTGGCTTGCAGTACACCAGTCAGAACAGCTTGAATTCAGTGGGAAAATTTGTATTTGGCTTAACATGCAGCTTTATTATCCCACAGTTTCTTTGGTTAAGTACCTGGCTGAGAGTGCTTTTGATTTTGATCCCGCTGACTAATGTCAAACAGTCCTGCCCATTATAAACTAGTTGTACCATACAACGGAATGTAGCCTTTGAAGCATTCAAAAGTTTTGAGAACGAAATTACTTATTCGTGTTTGCCATCTCAAATATACTTCCTTTTCCAGCTGGTTGAATTATATGATGGATAAACCCAGTTTAACATTTAATAGGATACCTGTATAGTTCTTATTCTTCCGAGTATGTTTGTTTCTGTTGGTGTTGGCATCTGCATATCTCTGCTTGTGAAGTAGCGAAAAACTCAAATGACTTCTATGCTTCTGATCCCGACAAAGCAAATTCTTCCAGAAACGGTATGATTGTAAGGTCACTTTGTGGAAAGCATTAACCATGCTTAGCGCTGGAGTCACGTCCCCCTCCACCCACTCACTCTTTCTTTCCCTACACGAAAGGGAGGGGCGGGGGAGAAGGAGTTAGAGAGGGAGGGAAACCAGCCTTATCACCATCACCTCCTACAGTAGGTGTTAAAACACTGTGAAACTTATCTCATCTGATAGGCAAGAAAATAAATCTGTCTGAATGAAGTGGAGAGAAAAAGGCTCCGTTGTGTAAACACCATAGGTGACTTCAGGAAAAGGCACATGCGTGCTCGCATACACACACAAAGGACCAGTTTTGTTTGTTGCTGTGGCCTTTAGCACCAGCACGGCAGGTTTGGCTTTCAAATGTGACTTTTTTTATTTATTATTAGTCATCCCTTTGTCTTGTTTTGCCCTTTTCTTTATTTTAAGCTTGAATATGTGTATAGCCAATTTCCTCCACCTTTAAATGCCAACAAAGCTCTTTGGTGGTGAAGTTCCTGAGTACATTTTTATTAGCTTGTAATGCAAGGCTGACTAGTAAAGTTCCTTAACCTGTTTTATGCCAAAAGCAGATTGCTAAAAACTGCAGATTGCTCTTCCTGATGACGGCACTCTTTTAAGTTCATCTTGTCTATGCTGTGTGTGTCTGTATGTCTGTGTTGGTTAATTATACATACCTCCAGGCAGAGGTAGCGAATGGGAATGCCATGTGACTTTTTTTTTGCCTCACCATAACAAGGTAATTGCCTCCTGTTGCAGGGGACAACAATTTAGCGATCTAGGCCACAAAAGGGAGGTGCCCTAGTAAATGATCATGACAGAGACATACATGCCCACCTCCTTGTCAAGCCCGTGCCTGGAGGCTAGACACATGCTCTGCTATTATCTCGTCACACACACACACATATACACAGAGAGAACTGAGAAGGCGACTGTCATTATCTGCAATTGAGCACAGGAGACAAGAAAGGGAAATCTGTCAAGTGAGATGGCGATTGAGATTGATAGGCATGAATTGTTGTAAAAACGTGCAGTGTAAAAATAACGGCCTTTTTCTGTGGAATTCACCCAGCCTCCACACATTAGATTTCTTTTAAAATATGTATGGCATGAAGTAACAGCCTCTGCCACACAGTTTAGCTGCCAAACTCCCCCTTGTTCCCTCCCTGCAGCGGTCTTTTAAGGCCACGGTGGGACAAGAGAATGAGGAATGTGTTACATCAGGTAAAAGTGTCCCCAGTCTCTGGGAACAAGTAGCCATCTCTCGGCAGGCCTGTGAAACATTCCTGGGCCGTCTCTCACGTCTGGACAGAGGGATGGAGGGGCGGGAGGCAGGCAGCTCGGAGTTGTGGGCTCCCTTTGTCTCGCCTAGCCTAACCCCACCACACAAACACAAACACCGCTCTCAGTGCAGCCTCCTGTCTGCCAACAGGCAGGCTGCATGCCAGCTAGGCAGGAGGTGTGTGTGTGCGACAGAGATAGCACTTGTTTATGTGTGAAATCAACTCAATTCATGTGGTGTGGGAATCTCAATCTGAAATGCAGATGTGTGTTAGATGCACCCAACATACCCCCGCCTCTTCCCTTGCTCTCTGACAGCGGTATCGCTATATCACTGGACAAATCACTCTCTAATAAGTCTCTGTACAAGTCAAGTGCCAGCTATTAAATACACTGTTAGCCTAAAGTGCAAATTGACTGCTGCAGATGAATGGCCTGTGGGCTATGTTTGGAAAGTGAGCCAGGAGAGAGACACTCCATCGATAGTATTGATCTGGGTCCTCCTTGAAGGCTGCCTGAATTTATGTACTGCAGTGTTTTCAGGCATACTTAATGTGGACGGATGAGGCTGTTTGTCAAATGGGAGATATAATTGTTGCTATTGATCAGGTTCCTTATTTAAACTACTGAAAATGGCAATGAAAAATACAATAAAAGTTATGAAGAATATTGTTGCACTGCTGATGTTTGTTGTCTCTTGTTTGAGGATTTCGCTACCCTTTATATTCACATCTTCTTTTCTGTTTTCAGAAATCTTGGCCATAACAAGCTGATTGCCATCGATGTTGAAGCCTTTGCCAATCTTCCTAACTTGAGAGAGCTGTAAGTAATCACCATCTGAATACTCACACATAGACATGATTTCCACTGAGGTAGTCCACAGCAGCCCCCTGAACACTTTCCTTCTGGACTGCTCCAAGTGTGGCCCTGTTTTAGATTTAGTGTTCTTTACTTCGATCCACGAGTGTCAGTATTGAAACATTTTCATCAGTGACTTAATTATGACTAATGTCCATGGTTGCCACTCCACTTCCTAGCAGCATCTTCATATGTGTTGCCTTGAACTAAGTCCAATTGAGAATTAAGTGGTGGTTTTCTATATTAAGCCTCCCCTCCACCACCCGATACTGTGGCCAACACTGGCCTTGTAAATATTTTATATGGTGAGGAGAGGGCTTGGCTTTGTGTCACTCAGCGCCAGCACACAAGACACATACACACACACACACGAGCTAACTGGTGATACACACACTGGTGACATCTTTGGCAGGCCAGCCGGCCAGTCATACGCTCCTGGACATCTGTTTTACTCCTATGTTATTTTTGGTTTTTAAAAGGATGACTTGCCACTTGCTCTGCGGCAGACGTGACAAGTTGTATTTGAAATCTTTTGATTTATACATGGTTTGATTGAATCTAGCGCAGCCTGAAAGAGCATATTGAGCAACCCCAACAACAATGTGTGTGTTTCTAAAGCCAAATGTGAGACGTAAAGTAAAAAATCCCCCGTAAAGTCCTCTAACCCTGTACCAACATATGATTGATGTGCATTTCCTCCAGGAAAGTTTTGTTCTCTAACGTACTACTTTGTGTGTTTGTCATTTTCAGGCGGCTGGACCACAATGAGCTGACCTCCATACCAGATTTAGGACAGGCTGCTTCCAAGATTGTATCCCTCTACCTGTGAGTACTGCTCCACTTACTGCTTAACATGATACCAGAATTATCTGACTCTCTGTTACTGTATTCTGAGGACAGTGGCCTCTTTAAATTGCTCTTGAAATAGTCTCTTGACATCTGTTGATGATGTATTGTATGTCTTTGCATCTCCGAAGTAGTACTGCATTAATGTGAAGTTAGCAATGAATGTATCTTAGCTGCATGAAACAAAATCAAAAATCCCCTCCCCACTGGAGCTCTGTTGGCGTCAGTATGGCATTCTGTCTTCAGTGATTAGCATGTGGTTGAGTAACTGACTAGTCGTATTAGCTGGCCATGTGGTCTTGTCTACTGTGAGCGTTGCTGGCTGTTTTGAGTGTCAGCTCTTATATAGTTCCAACTTGGTTGCTCTCAGTTGGGAAACTGTGCCTGTGGAGACTGCCTACACTGGCATCTCACTGGAGATTTACTGCCGTATTTGGGAAGGGCGTGTGCGTGCTTGTGTGTGTCACAAACGTGCACTCAGCAGTCTCATTTTTATGCAGTTGAAGGAAACTCATGATGTGAAAGTGGTTATTTGTTGACTCTATTCAAGCTACTGAATGCAAAGTTTAAGGGAAATGCACTGAAAAGTGTCATCTTAAATACTATCATTATAGTATTAAAAGTTAATGATACTTTTTAAAGAAAATAAACAAACTGAGTTGCTGTTACTTCAACATAATTCGTACATGAGCCAGACCTCATGGACCTCAGGTTTAACACTTTTAAATTTTATATTATCTCAGTACGAACAACAATTTTCTGTTACTGCAATGCTCAAGAATGTGTAAAGGAATGTCGGGCACACAAAATAAACACATTGCAATGAAAGGCTTTCTAAGGTTAGAGCAAATACAATCAACCAGATATCCAAGCTTGTTACTATTCTTATGACAACAAAATTCTCAATGATTCTTGGTGTTATTCGACACACACACACACACACACACACACACACATACACAGGACTAAGTACAATCGTGACAATGTTCCACCAGTATCATCTGTTAGTGCTGTTCTTTGCCATAGTCTTTTTTTCCCCCTCGTGTGACCAGGGAGCATTCTTACATTTCAGTCAACCTGAAACAAGAAAGTTAAAGCCCCTTAAGCTAGTCTAGTGCTAACCATCAACTTCGCTCTGTATTTTCTTTCACACCTTGCTGGCATGCCGGCCGACTGCCTGGTAGTAAAGTGTACAGC
>OMNN01013980.1:8624-20709 GCA_900302755.1 Chromis chromis
AACTGGTCATTGTGTAACATAGAGTAGTTTTACACTGTTTGAGCTAGTGTGCTTGAGCTACAGGGAGTGAGGGAGTGATGGGTGGAAAGAGATGTGGGAACTTATATATTTGCACATTCTAGAGGAAGCAACAATGTAGGGTTACATCTAGGTCATTTTATGACAGCAAGGGGTCAATACATTGATACAAATAGATAGGTTTTGGGGGTTTAATCAATGACCAGAAAATGACTTTAACATTTAGCAGACTCAGGGGCTGGTTTTATTACTAAAATCATTTCTGAATTGTTCTTAGACCACAATTTTAAGAGCCACTAGGTTTTGACTGCCAAAGTTGAAATTTTTTGGGAGTTTAAGGTCACATTCATTCACTTGAACCTAGAAGGCATAACCCGGAAAGGTAGTCTAATGGCCAGTCAAATACCTGCAAGTGCACATTTCCAGTGAATTACTTTGGAACATGCAGAGTGTTTCTACTGTACACTCTACACTGCATCTTATAACCCCTCAAAGTCATGTAGGTCTATCGGTCATAAAATCTCTGAAAGCTCCTCCATCCTGAATATTGTTAGCCCCCCCCAAAAAAAGACATGTTTGCAGTTGTGGGTTTTTGTGGGATGTATAACAGAGCTGTGGAAAACACAAGCATACTTGTCCCGTCAGCATTTTTGCCCCACTCTAAATGCTCTCTCAGAAGCTTAACAAAGTACTACCCCTGGGCAGGGACTTTTTTGGAGGTAAAACTGTCCCCTGGAACTTAATTTAGACCATAGTTCCTTCATTTCCTACGTTTCTGTTCCCCAGGGAAAGTTCCTGCTGTGGTGGAAACGCACCCATAGAAGCCTCCATCTCTCTGTTCGTCCACCCCTCTCTTTCTGCCTTTCTGTATAAAACATTTAAATCCTCAGTGACTCACCCCTCTTCCTTTCCTTTGTTCCACTCCACCCTGCCCACCTCCAAACACACACTCAGCACACCCCACTGGCAAGTCAATTTGATCAAAGGTCTGATGGTTCTTTGACTGACAACCACTCAGACCGGCACACGTACAAACACACAGAGGACTGAGCCTTTAGTGGGGAGGTGTTCTCCTCTTCAGGTGGAAGACTGCTGCCCTCTTGTGTTGGTGGTGATGAAGTGTTCTCATTATTGGTGATGTGCGTTGCGTTTTATTTTATGTGCTCAAGAGAATAAATCAGAGTTCCCCTGTGTGTGCGTGTGTGTGTGTGTGTAACAGCAAGGTGATACAGGACCAAATGCGTCATGCTGACACACACGCTGACGCAGGTGGGCTCTGTGCCTTCACACTGGACATAATTCATGGATTAGAAAAAACAGCTTCAAGGGTTTGGAGCCCCGTCGCAGGGCCGTGTCTTTGATGTTTTGAATGGGATGGGGCTTATCTTGCATTCATGTGATATGGGTAGAATGGGAAGCACAGGAAAAACTTTTCATTGTTCTGACTTGAAAGTGCACACTCAGTTCTTCCAAAAGGGTTACCTCCACCGCCACCTCGGTCGGTTTAAATCCCCTGCATTTGTGGCTGATGTGTGCTAACAAGTGAAAGAAGAAGTGTGTATCTCTGTTTAGATATAGTTGAATTGATTGCCATAGTGTTGATGCAGAATTTAACTGCTGGTCTGGCTTTGTAGCCATTTGGCCACTTTGTTCACACCTCCTTGATATCATAGCTGTCAGCTGACTTACAGCTAAGAGGCTGATATGAACAATTTTTTCGACTTGGCTGCATGTTTGTCCAGCAGAAGTGTGATAGTAAGACCTTTTTTTTTGCTTGCTATAAGTTTGATTAGTTTTTTTTCTTTTCTTCCTAACCTTTTGAGGGAACTTTGTTTTATCATTTAGCACTTTTCTCTCTCTCTACATTTGTGAGCTGCATTTATTTACTTAAAACGTGCTAAGTGTGCAGCCTAAGCAGCAGACTGAAATAGATACTAGTTTCACTTTTGCCATAAGTATTATAATGGGTTGATCGCCTCATCTTTAGAGTCTCATTTGTTGAGATCACTAAGTACATCCTGTGTTGCAAAACTTTTGATTCCTTATTTGACTTCCTCACCATACATCAAAGAGGAAAAAGAAAGAGAAATGGGGGGAAAGCACACAGTAATGTAAAGATAAATGACTTCTTAAAATTACAGCAGGAGGAGTTCAACTACAGGCGGAAAAAGAGAGTGTGATAAAGGAAAAAGCCATTGGAAATAGTTCTGTAAGAGCAGTCGGAGCTATCAGTGTGAGATAGAAGCTGAGTGATCTATTTTCTACCACCTGAAAGTGTAGTTACACATGCACACTAATACAGCTGTGATCACAGTAAATTTAGGTTGTAGAGAGGAAAATAACTATGATGTGCTGCAGTTGTTTGTGAGACCACTAGGTGTCAGCAGACGCAAATACATGCAGCTGAGCACTGACATGAATTCTTACAAGCACTCAGTCTGAGTTCATTAGGATCGCCAAGCTAAAGCTAATACAGTCTAATCCAAAAATCTTTCAGTAAATCTTTACCATTGTAAAAGTTATAGGATCTGTTTGTTGTTGAGATTATCTTTGAGAGGTGTTGCATCAACTGTATACTCAATTTAGAGCGTGCAGTCTGTTGTGCAGTTGATTTGTACTCCATTATTCTGAGAGTTGTTTCTGATATTGTTTCCACACTGTTTCTATCATTGAGGTCAGGCTAAATACCAGAAACACGTCTAATGCAATACAGTTTAACAACACCACAAACTACGTCATTACAGTGATGAACATGAGAAACTGAGAATAAAAAGAAAAATACATTAATAGTCAAAGAAGGAATAATGCAGACGGATGCCAATATTATTTTCTGTTTTAAATAAGTTTTTTCACTCATAATCAATTCTTTGGTGTTCCCTAAAATAGTCAAAAATAATGACATATTCCTATCACTGTTCAGGTTTTGTTAAATAGGAGCCAAAAGCAGGACTACCATAGTAAGTAAAACAGGCAGTTAGAAATTAAAGTTTTTATTGTTGATAATGAAACGGGCAGTGGAAGATTTGTAGGAGCCTTCTTGCAGGTTTTAGGTCAAAGTGGAGTGAAGAATGAGAAAGGGCAAGATTTAGTGTGGAGGCCGGTAAGCAGACGAGGCACACTGAGTTGAGACTGGGTTAACTGAAGGCAGGGAGTGGACTTAAAGTAAGCATGGTTACTGGAGAGGAAAGAACCAGGTAAAAAACTTGAACTGAGAGAGAATCTGTATTAGTACCACGATGGCAAACTGAACAGCAAAGATTGTAGTGAAGAGTCATTTTATATATATACTGCAGGATTGTTTTAGGTGTGTTTTCAGGTGGAGCGCCACACCCAGACAGACACAAACACACAAAAAGAGAGAGAGACAAACCAGGAACTAAGAACAGACACAAGGAAGGGAAAGCACAACAGAAACATGGAGAAAAGGAGAATGTTAGTCTGAAGCCATGACAATTACAAGCTACCACACCACAAAGTGAAAGAAAGATATTTATGTTCATGAAGGTTTAACTGACACACCAATAATATCTTATTTCATAAACGCCTTTTTTCAATAATGTATTGAAAAGTGTTCATCTATCAGTGTAGACAACTCTCTGGACTAGCAAGGTCTTTTTTTTTTTTTAAAGATTTTACACATTTAATATCAAGGTAATTGGGTTTATGTTAGCAACAGAGGCTTTTCTTTCTCTTTATGTTTTAAAACATGTAATAAGAAATGTACATGTACTAACACATAAAGTGGATGCATCTATCTGCAGCACCTGATGTGACCACAGATCAGATGAGCCCGACAAGCACAGGGATATAACAACTCCCATGCACTTATGTTATCTTGATATACTGGAATAAATATGGAAACGAAATATAAAAGCCACAACTCCAATCTTCATGTCTGACCTTGTTTAAGGCCAATGAAATGTTTTCCATAAACTTTGGGTGTTTTCACCAACAAGCCAACATACATTACACCAATCACATTCAGCTGTTTACAGTGGGATCATTTCAGATGTAAATATGTGTAAGATGTAAATGTGTGTAAATGTGCAGCAGAGGCTGTAAGGCTGCCGAAAAAGCACGAGAGCTCAGCAATTTCCTTTGCTGGATAAGTAGGTTTAGAAATCATTGATTCGTCCTTTATTTTAATGAGGAAAAATCCACTGGGAACATGTTTGTTCTCTCTGAGGAGTGAACTGTGCACAAGGCAGCACTTTAAACAAATATCCTCTTTCAAAACCACGCAGAGGGAAATACATGTACTTCATGCATTAATACACACCGTCATGCAGTATTGGCAGACTAAACCCATACCATATGACAACATCAACACACATTTATAATCAGAAACACTTTGTGTTCTTTGTGTTTGTTCTTCTGTTAAGTCAGTGGCCTGTCTCCTACATTTATACCCTAAGAAACAAATTCCTACTTCCACTTCTTATACTATTACAGTGGTGGCGCTGTAAATCAAACTGTGGACTTGAAGTTGGAGGATTTTGGGTTCTAGCCCAGCAGGGGTTGGTGGGAGGAGGGATTATTTGGCTTCTTCATCTACATCATGTCCATTAGGCTCCATTCACATTTTGGCTTGTGAGAACAGGTTTGCATTTTCAGCATTTTTTTCATCCTCTGTGCTGGGAGTTTGGATGTACTCTCAAAATAGGGAAAAAGCTGCAGGGAAAGAAAAAAAAAAAAACCTCACCGAGACACTTACGGTTTTTCTTTTTAAAAAGAAAACTGGACGTCTGTGGCAGTCTGAAATGATTATTGCAGGAGCTGGATGTGTTTATTTTGTTGTGTCAGCCAAGATGGACAGCCACAGCACAGTCAGCCTATCAATTAGCTAATAGTCTTAGTCACAGCTTTCTTCCTGTAATGACACAAGCATTTCTTTGCTTGGAGGGAAGGCCTTGGATGGTGGTGGGTTTAGGGTTGGGCTTGCGCAGTAGTGGAGGCCATATTTTTTCTTGATTAAACTGTATAGAAAAGCAATTAAAGGAGTGCAGTCCGTAATCTATATCAGCATAGTTGTAGTCTACATAGAGGCTTGCTACACATTTATCATTTCTGGACTTAGTCATGTGACAAAACAACACGTATGTAAATATAGTGTTGCTTAACTGGTCAGTTTTCTATTCAAGATACTGGACTTTCACACCAGCATGTGAAATACAAAACTATGGCTTAACCCTCAAGCGACCGAGTGGGGTCATTTATGACCCTGGGCATATATTTTTATGCACCATTTTTCTAATTTTAATCGGAAAAAAGTTTCCTACCATGAATTTGTCAATCTATTTGACCTGCATTTGTTCATAGAATTTTGCAAGGATCGGCTGATCCGTGTGGCAAGTATCCAAACTTGTGCGGGGTCACAATGAGATTTTTGAATGAGATCATATCTTCAGATGGTATTGTAATTTGCCAACTCTAATATCTCTAATATATACTCAGGGAAGCCTGGCGGCCAACAGACCTAAAATAGCAAGATTTACAGCTGCACAAGCATTGATATAGATTATTGATGCCCAGAGTGAGGATGAAAATAGCTCCATTTATGGTTCTATCAATGTTTGTTTTTTGGCTACTTTTTTGTAAAAAATAAAAAATAAAATAAAATTCCATACCTTATTACATTAAATGATGGAAAAATATATTAGAGAGTTCAATAAATATGAAGAACCTTAAAACAATCATTTATACAGATATAAATTACCTCACTCGGTCATATTAGTCGCTAAAATAGCTTGGTCGCTTGAGGGTTAAACATGATTATAATCTTACATGTAAAAATCCACGAGCCCACATAAAGGTGCAAAGATTTTTATCATAAATTTAACAGTAAACAACTATTTGCTATGTAAATATACACCAATCAGCCATAACATTATGACCACCTGCCAAATATTGTGTTGGTCCTCCTTATGTGGTCAAAAATGCTCTGAACCATTGGGCATGGACAAGAGGACCTCTCAGGGTGTCCTATGGGGTCTGGCACCAGGACGTTGGCAGTGGATCCTTTGGGTACTCTGGGTTGTACAGTGGGGCCTCTGTCAATCAAACTTGTTCCACTGCATCCTGTTGATGCTTGATCAGAATGTGGTCTAGGACATTTGGAGGTCAAATCAACATCTTGGGCCATTGTCATGTTCCTCAAGATGTTTCTGATTATTTGATGTTTTTGCCATGTGGTGGGGTGCATTTTCCTGCGGGGGTAGGCCAGTGACATTTGGGATTTCCATTTGCATGAAGGAGTGTGCTTGTTCTGGGACAATGTTTATTTGGGTGAACACCACATAGTACCAATATGATCAATGTTATTCACTTCACCTATCAGTGGTCATAATGTTGTGGCTGATCGGTGTATAGTGAAGTAATGGCGTCCTTAGCAGCGACTGAAATCACACCCTCTCTGGGTGTATTGTAATCCCACCCTCTCTGTTCTGTTTTCTGGAAGCTGGTGCATGTTTCTGCATGTTAGTGCATGTGTGTCCCTCCCATTGAAACTGTTAGCCCTCCTAGTTTTTCTAAACAGACCTCCCAAACTGCATTGGAAAAGTGAAAGTGCAGTCCAGCATTCAGCTGGTGCCCCTAATAGCCACAGAATTTAAAAACAAAGTGTCTTAACTATGTTGTGCTCTAATTTAATTTTAAGTCAGTGTTAAAGGTTCTACTGCTGCCTCAAGGCTCTCCTGTGCTACCCCGTCTTCGCTCAGGTCTCTTCAGCTCTGATCTTTTTGTATTGCTTTCCACACATGGGTTTGCTCCAGTCCTGTGGAAATAGACACAAACTGAGTGAAGACGACAAATTAATAACAATGTGCGACTTGTGGCTAGATTATTTTTTGTTGCTCTCGTGTGGACAACTTTTCTGGTTGTAAATGAAAGTGGAAGGAGGGGAAAGATGTGGCCAACATTGCTGTTTGTTTTTGTTTGAGATGCTCTAGTGAGTTCCAGTGGTTCTTTCTGTTGTTAAACCTGCTGCTATGATGAGCATAAAGGGGGTGTTGCAACTATTCCAGCATTGATGGCATGAGTGTTGTCCAAAATCACTCTCTGCTTGCACCTTAGTACAGTAGTACCGTATATCTATTTTACTTTATTTGAGCACATAAATTCCACATCAAAAATGTATTTCCTGTAGCGTACAAGCTTTGAAAAACGTTATCCTTTCTATTTTTTCTAATCAGACAAGCACATGAGCTTAGTACATTTGAAATGAGATTGGAAGCAGAACTTTTCTCTCAAGCTTTTGTTTCAGCTATTTTTTTTAAACTACATCACGTAATAATAAATGCAACACATTGATTGTCTATGAAGTGACCGACCTGACATGTCCATATGATGGTAGGCTTTTAAAACTATCTTAAAATGTGGCAAATCGTAACAGCTATAAAATGTTTTGCCTTCATGCGTTTTACAAACTTTTGTTGAAATTACTTAATTGAGGTGAGAGTAAGCCACAATTAAAAGAGCAGTCATTATTGCACAGCTACAAGAGGTTGTCAAGTTTAGTTGTTCGTTCAATGCTTTTAGTTCTCTCGTACTATGTAGTGCTTTACATGTGGCTGATGTAATGCAGCACTGTGTCTAAGTGATGATTCAAACTGATGATGATTCATTATGGTCCAATATTCCAGTTTACTTCTCGCTACAGAGTAGAGTGTTTTATGAAGGGAATAATAAATGAGTGAACAAGGGAGAACTCCATCCTTATTGGTTCAAAGGTGACCACATCATTTAGATGACATCTCTCTCTGCCTCTCTCTAGATGTCACACCCTCTTTGCAATTGGCCGGCTGCCACCCATTCCCGTTTAGTGAGGGCACCGCCTTACCCTTCATGCCTCAGCTTTTTCTCAATGAAACCTTTACACAGGGGACATTTATGGTACACACACGCACACGCACATGCACACGCACACGCACGCACACACACACACACACACACACACACACACACACACACACACACACACACTTGTGTGATATATTGACTTAGTAAATGACTTTAAACTTCTGATGGCTTTCAAACACATTAAAGCTGCACTCAAGCAGGATTTTCATGTAAAACTTCTCCATGTGTTCTTACATAAAATAAATTATGGCTGCATCACAGAAGAGCATCCCTCTCCCACTTTGGGATGCTGCTGATTTACTGCGTTTGCTCAGGTTAATGTCAGGTCACAAACCAAGACTTACTGTATGAGTAAAATCCAAACTGTCTCCTGAACTATGAACAGCACCAGCAATGTTTCAACCTTTTTTTTTTTTTTTACCACCTTCAGTGAATAATAAGACTAAATACACTGATGCTGCAATTCATGATTTCTGGAGTGCAACTGTTTTGTTTTTTTTTTTTTTACATCCCTTGACTGTTATTTGATGTGAGTGTGTGTTGTTTCCTATATAAACCACTTGATGTGTGTGCCTGTAGAATAATAAAAGAAAAAACAACCAACATATCTGGCCATATGAGTGCATCTGACATGCTAGAAAATGAGAAAAGAATGGCTGTTTTATTTTTGACATTGAATTAGCAATTTGTTGGCATGTTCATCAGTTTTAGGTCTTCCCTGGAAAGTCTTTTTTATTTTTTGCGCTTTTGCACATTTGCTTCTTAATCTGTATTAGTGGAGATCTTAATTCTACATAAGCAAATAGGGATATTTTCTTATATTTGCTTAACATTCACTTTTCTTAAGGTGCAGTGTGTAAAGTTCTGATAGTATGGGTCCTTTTCAAAAATGTAATTTATATATAAGGACCTACACCTGCCTAACATTAGGTAGGTCCCTCCCGTGCTGCTGAAACAGCATGGACACAGGACCTCTGGGGCTGTCCTGTGATGTTTGGCACTGGGATGTTGGCTGTGGATCCTTTGGGTTCTGTGGGGTATCCATACATCAGCCTTGTTACGGTGCATCCCACAGACGCTTGACCTGATTGGGATCAGGGGAGTTTGGAGTCATTGCCTTGGGCTCTTAATTGTATTCGTAGAACGGATTCTGAGCAGTTTTTGCACTGTGGTGGGGCGCATTGTTCTGCTGTCCGAGTACTGTTGCCATTGACATTGGTGCGCTTGGTCTAGAACAATATTAGTTGTGTGGTACATGTTAAAGTAACATCCACATTAATTCCAGGATCCAAGGTTTTCCAACAGAACTTTGGGTTGTAACAAGATGATCAATGTTTTAATGTCGTGGCTGATCAGTGTGTTACCCACAACACTAGAAAGTACGATTTCAGATTAAAAATTATTCATGCAACACCTGAATGTTTTATTTTATACCTACCCTAAAGCAACATTTTAGGTCTTGGTACTTTGCAAAAAGTATACTGGACGTCCTCTGAAACCAGCAGAAAAAAAGTCTCAAAGACTCAGTACACTTTTACCAGGTTATGTTATAAAGCTGCACACATGCTCTATCGCAGGAAAATAAAACCCTTTCACCAAACCAAACAATCAATACATCTCTTACAATTAAAGGTCACTGCACTTTTATTTGGACCATATTGCAGAGGTGTGAAGTGTTTCTGTAAAAGGACATTGGCTTGGTTGACTCTGTTTAAAAGATTATGGTTTTGGTCATTTGATTTATAATGTAGAAATCCTGCTTGCTTCTCAGATTTAGTGCCTGACTTCATAAGTAAGACACAGTATTATGACTTTCTATTTGAGATCAGATTGTTACTCTTTGTGCCACTTTGTGCCTAACTAACAGAGGGTGAAGGGATGGACTAAAGCCTCCCTCACCCAAAGAGATAAGCTGCATGTTGTGAACAGTTTATTTTTAAAGCCGTCCTGCTCAGGTTACAGAACAGGACAAACAAGTCTACCTACCCAGAATCAGCTCACATGTGCACTTCCAAACAGAAGGAAAGAGTGAAGAGAAAATGGGGGAAGCAGGGACAGGGAAAGAAATCTCACAGAAATGAAGGGAGAAAAGAAAAAGAAAAAGATGAGGCAGAAGGAGGTGGAGGAAAAGGGATGAAAAACACAACAGGAAATGTGAGAATGTGAGAGAAGCAGCAGAGAACAAGTAGATGAGAGCAGCAGAAGGAAGAAGAGAGAAAGGAGACATGAGGAGAGCAGATTTATCCAGAAACTTTATCACTGCCTGGTTTACCTCTGTGTCCTGGTCTACTTACTGCACACACATTTGTACTTGTACTTGTACTTTGTACTTATGAGGACATTGGCACAGCACATTTACTGACCACTAATCCCCACCCAAACCTCTCCTGCTATCCCCTCCCCCCTCATCCCCATTCCCAGCCCAACCGGTCGAGGCAGATGGCCGCCCTCCCTGAGCCTGGTTCTGTCGGAGTATTTTTTTTCCCCCCTCCCTATCCTAGGGGGTTTTTGGTTCCTTCCCACCGTCGTGGACTGCTTGCTCATAGGGAATCCAAAAGCAATTTCTGGACTGTTGGGTTTTCTGTTTTCTATTCTTCCTTACGATGATAAGCGCTATGTGATGACGTATGTTGTAATTATGCGCTATATAAATAAAACTGAATTGAATTGAATTATGATAACTATATGTCTTGCTCCGACCTTACCCTTAAACCCAACTACCATATATGCTGAACTTCATCATTCTGGCTTCATTTCTAAATGCTATTACAACAGGGTGGCCCCCGATCTGAGAATGTGGCAGCAAGCAGTCACATATTCAGACAAGTGATAAATCTTCACAACGTGTTATTGCGCTGCAGACCAAGAGCAGATGGTAACACCAACTGTAAACATCAATCACTGCTTACATATAAATTTCATACTCAAACTTGGACCCACTAAATAAAGTAATGTAAGCATCAGACTGTTGTACTGATGTCACCACATCCCCAAATCTCAGCTGTCAACTTGGAAATAAACCAAAAATTTCCCGTAACACTTTAGGAGTCTTAAAGGTGGAATAAGTGATTCTCATCCCTTTACATTTTTTTGGGTCAAATTTAGTGATTATCTTTTCAGCGTCCACTAGGTGTCCATTCCATGTTTGCCTTTGTAAGTGGCAAACAAAGTGACTTGGACAATCCATACAACATTATTCCAGCGAGAGGGACATGGGGAAGAGGAGGGCAGATGTATGGTAAAACGGGCTTTGAGAATGAGGGGGGTGGAAAATCTGGCACATGCTAATTATCTAAATATGCTAATTAGCTCATTATTAATACTCTTTATCCAGAATTACAGCCTCTACCTTTAACCCTCCAACAGTGTTATATCATGGACAGTCTTATTTTGGCACATGATCGGCTTTTTAGAGGAATCGTACAGATCCATTCATTAAATAAATAACAGTGCTGTTGTGTGTAATTAGTTGTGGTGCACAACTTGGACGATGGTAATTGTACACGCTCATCTTGGAGGTGTAGCTTATTTTGTAAACAGAAGATAGCATGCCAGAGAATAGCAGTGAGTGGACCAACATCCTGAAATAAGCATCGAAGCTGCAGATAGGAACATTGTGAAACAGAGTGAAAACAGGATGCAGAGATTTGTGAGTTTTGCCTTTAGCGTCGAGCTGAAGTGACGGCCTTTGTAGCCTGGCAACCATGTGCACAAGTAATGATGTGATCATTCCAGGTCAAAAAAATTTGGGGGGAGATCTCAGATTGCGGATTTTGATTCTACTGGATGATATGATTGCCCACTCCTGCAACACACTGCTGACGAAATGAGGACCAAATAAAATGTCTTCAGTTTTCTGAACGGCTTCACCATGATGGTCTCAAATTGCTCCTAATACACACTAATACACCGTGTTTCCACCGACCTGGTGCTAGAGCTAGTTCGGAGCCAGTGCCTGACTTGGCACCAGTTGTTTGTTTTTCCACCTCCTAAGCACCGGCCCCAGGTGCACTGAGTACGTCGGGAGCTGGGGACGGGGTTATCGTGACAGACGATCACCGGTGGAAAGGGACACACAAGTGGTAATTCGTGTCCTTTTTTTTCAGGCAGTCCCTGGTCCTATCGCAGATGTATTGGAATGACTCCTGGTACACACGGAAGTTTTGCATACACTGTTGCGCACTGAAATCCAGTACAATTGTGTCGCGGA
>OMNN01013981.1:2678-14684 GCA_900302755.1 Chromis chromis
ATAACCAAATTAAAATTGAAAACTCTGTTATACACGAGTCTCATAAATATATCTGAGCTGATTGTGAATCCTCTGTGTGTTTCTTTCTCAGTGCATTAAAAGTTTTACAGACTGTTCTCCCTAACACAGTGGATAATTATAACATTGTTGACCTGTGCACTTCAGATTTGTTAAATGGTTTGTCAAGAATTACGATGATACTTTTTCTATTCTTCTGAGTTAATACTTTAACAAAAAAAGACTGATTTCTAAAAAATCTACGCCCATTTTGAATAGCAGGGACCATGAGGTGTAGATGAGTCATGCCTCTCTCAATGGGTCATTCATTTTAAGATTCTGCACAAGAAATGTTATTATGAACCAACAGTACCCAAGAGCTGGAAAATGACGATACAGTTTTGCATGGCATGTTTTTGCATTCTTACATTTTTCGTCACTGAAGCTGAAAATCCAGCTATGACATGCATTGTGATCCAGTGCTTTACCAAGATGTGATTACAGTAATAGAATGACAATTTTAATTTTTATCATGTGGAGAAATGAGATGTTGAGAGATGAAAAAATGGACCCTTACATCAAGAGGGTCAAGGGGTTTCTCTTAGGCAGGGAGGAGGATTTTGCAATTATGGTTTAAGGCCATTTGTCCCCTTGAGGGAAGGGTCACTGCAAATCAATACAAAGTTGCTCCAAGTAATCTGCTTTATTAAATGAGGAAACATTTCTGTCCTGATGGAGCGGCCTCTTCCAGAATGCTGATGCCCCCATACACGTGGTACGAATGTTTTGGTGAGTATGAAAATGATATAAATCATATGCTACAGCAAGATGTTATACAACACTCCCCACCACCAATATGAAAACAACAAACGAGCAAATATCTTTTAGAAGAATGGTGTTTTTATCCCTCCAGTAGAGAATCAATACTAAAGTTAAACCAGAGTGCTCTCTACTCCTGCCATAAGCAGTGGATCTAGAAAAGTAACACGGCACCTTAGATGCCTGATGATAATTTAACTCAAGAGTTGGGTCTCTGAGATTGATGGTGTGTTAAGAACATACGCTAACTCATCAGTTTGATTTAATGCATCAGTTTTGGACAAATCAGTGTACAGGAGTTTATGATACTAACCACTCTTGAACTCCTGATTGATTCTCTTCAGGAATGCAGCCAGCCGTACTCTCTGCAGGGAAAGGCCAACAACAGCCGTCCCTCCCGTGCACGATTACGTTTTGATTCAGACTGTGCACAGAGAGGAGGGGCTCTATACAGATGTGACTGTTGTCAGTATGTTTGTGAGTGAGAGCAAAACACAACTCTATAACGAAATAAGATGTCCCATTTTAAATTGTAACAAAATCAATGTGTCATTCAGTGTTGGTTTTGTGGCTGGCCACCACAAATAAATCAATTTGTGGGAAACACTGACTTGTATTTCTGTAATAGCTAATTCACATGTTCAGACCATTTGCCATTCTGTTTGACTTTCATTCTTTTCCTCTCTTTTGTTTCAGTAGTTTGTTTTTCCTCAAGACTCCCTTTCAATCCATCTGACTTTCAGTCTGTCTTTCAAATCCCCCCTTGCATTCATTCATTTCCTTACCCTCCCCTCGATTTCTATTCACCCGCTGAATTAAAGCTAGTTTTATAGGAGTGAATCAGCCGTGTTATTATCATCAGCAGCGCTGACTAATGTCCCTTAACACAAGCATTGTAATGCAACAATCAATTTGAGACTTTAATTATTAAGCGAGTATTGGTGTGCAGTTTGTATTAGCGGTGCCGGAGTCTCATAAATGATTAAAGATATTCAGTTTGACCCAGCATTATGTGCATGTTTGTGTGTGTGTGTATGTGTGTGTGTGTGTCTGAAAGGGAACAGGAGAAAGCAATATATAGAAATATACAGCTTTGTTGACTTACAGAAATATTTTGACCCTATGTTGTATAAGTGAAAATGGTATTGGTGGTAAAAACTCACGTATACTAGTAATAAATGTGCAGTAAAAATATGTTTTCATAAGGATGCAGAGTGCAATAAGGCTGTAGCTTTACCCCACAACATCTATATATAAAGTTGGCTATAAACCGGAGCAGCGCCACTGTGTCCCAAAGTCCTTGACAAAGAAATTAAATGTGCCCATTGACAAAACTATCTGTATTCAAGGTCTTACTAAAGTTTTGTAAAGCTTTCATACACTGGAAAAAAAAATCCATTTAAAAAAACAAAAACAAAACTGACAAAGACAACATACCTGTAAAATAGTGATATTTTCAGCTGATTTAAATACAGATATTTAATATGGACATTATGTACAGTTTTGGCCTTTTTTTTTTTTTTTTTTTTTTACAGTCATCATGTAAATCAATACATTTTCTGTGATTTTACTTTTTTTTCTGTCCTTAATAAACATAACATTTCTTTCAAATGTCAAATATCTTTTAAATAATGGTATTACTGCTGCTTTAAATATAGTGAAAAAACAGCGTAATTTCTACAGCCAAATGTTATAAAAGAATAAATTACCATTTGCAATATTGCAGATTTCTCTATGTGGATGTTTACAGGTTTGGCCTGTTTTTTAATGTGTAAATTAACACTTTTTTGCTTGTGATTCTATTAGTTATTATCTGTAATTTAAAAAGTTCATAAAACATGAATTTATTCAGTGTATCACATAGGCTTCGTCAGCAAATTGAGTATAATAATAATACAGAAAAGCAACAAAATGCCACATTTGGGATTAAGAAAAAAATAAGAATGTTTGCAATTTTTGCTTGAATGATGATTGAACCCTTAAGCATTGACAGTTTTCTGTGAATCAACAAATAGCTCCAGCAAGGGACTGTTTCAGCTTTTCAATTTCATAATTTAATTTAAGTTAAATTATGAAGTTGAAAATAGTAGACTGAGAAAGCAATAGAGCAGGAGTATTCAATTAAAAGTCACTGAGGTCCAATTTTTTAAATTTCCTCCAAGTAAAAGGTCCGAACTGATGTCCAGCTTGTGTCTTATAGCCTTCCCCTATGTCCACATTTTCATATGGTTTCAACAATATTTATTATCTATTTTCAATACAGGAAATGTTTAACAGAGTGCACAGCAAGCTATTTTACCATAAATAAAAGTAATCCCAGGCAAATAAATTTAAAGTCTTTATTTCAGATTAAAGAAAACAGAAACCTCAGAATAAAATAAATTAAAACGTACAAACACAGCCGAATAACCATTTTTCTCTTAAATTAAAGATGTTTAAGGACAGACTAAAGAATTAAAGGCCTACACTTCAAGTAAAAAAGTCAACATCTTCAGAAAACAATAAATAAAATGTGGCTCTTTTAGGGAAAAAATGCAAACAGAGCTTTGAACACCACCTTTTCTCTTTTAATTATTCTTTGTTTAACTTGACTTAATGACAGAAATGGGAAAGTGACTGTCCTGCCAGTAGGGATGGGTACCGAGCCCCGCTACTAAATGAGCCCCGGGGCGATTTTTTAAAATACCGGACTACCGTTAAGCTCTGATGGTAACGGTTCTGTTAACGGTACTTCAGAAAGTAAGAAGGTCGTTGTGTTGCAATCTCATCACCAGAAGACATGAGTCTGTAGCTCCACAGACGGAAGACTCTGGTGTCTGAGGGGCGGAGCTTCTCTCCGTCACTCACCTGCAGCTCTGTGCAGCAACACACAGGTGACTTTTGGAGCAAGCCATGCTGTCATCGTTGTCTCTTCGGATTCAGCCATAATGCTGCAGACTTTACATGATAACGGTGAAGACGTCACATTACGTACGCCTGAAGTCCACGAGGGCTCAGTCTGCAAGTCCAGAGTGGAGATTTGGATTCAGTCTTCCTCTCTGCTCTGGTGAGCTGGCCGCACGGGGTAAACAAATGATTTGATTGGCTCAACTGAGTGAAGCTATTGTCGTATTAACTGGAGTAGCAGCGCCCGCTGTCTGTAGCCGCGACCGTTGAAAAAAATGCTCCATGAAAATGATCTATTCTCGTGAATTTATCAGAAATTGGTTACGGGTCCGGACAGAACCATCACTCGGTCCGGATCCGGACCGAGGTCCACCATTTGGTGATGCCTGTAGTAGATTATAAGGGGATTTTGCACTAAGTAGCCCTGCGACCTTGCCCTTTGACCTTTTGACCCCAAAATTAATGGGTGACCAGGGTAGGCCAAGATGAACATCTGTGCTGAGTTTGATTATCCTATCTCAATTTGTTCTTGAGTTATGGTGCGGACATAGCCACCCACACACCCACATACAGACAGACAGACAGACAGACAAACGGCAGTGACTATACCCACGGCCAACTCCGTCGGCGTGGGTAATAATAATTACTGACAAAAACATACATGTCATGTTTACTATTACCAGTACTCATTAAATGTATATTTACCATTATAACTATTGTTGATCTGCAGATGTAAATGCCTGACTTTTAGTAGCTTGTGATCTGTGGTAAACCTAGTCTTAACAGTATGACTGCTGTTTTTGCATATGTAACTGTTTTGTACATTGGTAAGTTAGCTAAAAAGATATATGTGGATAAACAGTTTTCACTGATTTGCTATTTCTCTTATCTCCTGTAGTTAAAATAAGCATAACTAATTTTAGAAACTGACTGATATTTGAGGGTGTGACGTACTTATATTACCTATTGAATTCACAAACCTGTTGCTCTTTGAATCCAAGTTTCCATGTCTGTCAATGAGATGCTTCGCTACGTTGGATGTGTTGGGTCACTTGGTCTGCATAACGGATTTGTGGTGTCTTTAGGATTTCGCTCACTGTCAGCCACGTAAGCAAAATAATTCCATATTCTGTTTTTTGTGTCTGTCTGTACACAATCCGAATTGGTGCTTGGATTTGCAACCATGCCAGGGCTATAAAAGCTTCTGGTGAGAAAAAAGCAGTTGGGCCGCCCACTGTGACTGCAGGCAAGCAGAGCGCTGCAAACTCACACACTGTCCCGCTGTGGCACATCGACTTTATTCACTGCAAATGGTGCTCTTAGCAAAATCACTGCTAAACAATTAAAATATCGATATTAATAAAACAGGATTTAGTCTTGTTTTTTGATGGCAAGGTATCGCATTGGTTTTCTACTATTGGTATACCGTACAACACGACCAGCTACCAAAACATTGAACAGAGAAGCTCTGATTACAACACACACAAAGGGAGTGTGACTTCACCCTCTGCTATTACTCTACAATATGTTTACATAGCAGACTGTTGTTTGCTGCTATATTAATGCCATATGTGTGTTACGTTTAAAGTCTTGGTACTTTAAATATATGTAGTTATTTTGTGTATTTCCTTTATTCAGCCATCACATATTTAATTCAAGCTGAATATTTACTGTCAATTGTCTCAAATAATACATTTTGCCAGACGTCTGATATAAATTAGTACATGCAGAGACTCTTATGATAACACATTACTACTCACAGCTGGAGCTAAATAGGATGCTGACATTAATACGAGAAATAGTATTAGCCGGAGGAATGTTATGGAAAAACTGACTACAGTCTATGCTGTAGGAAAACACTCAGTTTCTGTATATCTACGGATCTTACACAAAGTTGTGCCTATCAGCTACAGCACGTTCCATTTTCCTCCACTGAGAATGTCACAAGGTTTGCAGAGTACACATAAGAACGCTAAATTCCCAAAGTCATGGCAGTTTAATCCTATCAGATGTTTGTGCTCTGTCTCCTCTGTCAGAACAGCTCTGAATGACTTGAAATAAATTCAAAAGTGACTGTAACACATTCAAAATGGAAAAACAAAACCAATCTGAAGACTACAAATGCATTTAGCCATTTATCACAGAAGAATAACAATGTTTTGTTCCTTTTGACAATGTTTGATCGTCGCCCTGCACCTTCTCTCAATATATAAATCTTTTAAGTAGATACAGAGGCAACATTTCCACTGATGTGCTTGCATTCACCCCAAGTGTGTTTGACGATACTAGGTGACCGGCTCGGTGCATTTAATTAACTCTCTGAGTTTGCCTACACAAAACAAAAGCATAACATCGACTTGGGCTTGAACTGCGATATCGTAATCTAAGGCTACTGGAAAAGCATGTTTGCCTGAATATTTCTCCTCAAGACAACAAGAAATTGAACAAAGAAATTGATTGCACCATTGTTTGTAACCCACAAGAAGATGCATGCTGTCAAGGTCAGAAAGAGAAAAAAAAATGAGACATTTAGAGAGGCGTGCTATGTGTGCATGATTCTTGACTCTCGGCTTAGGTTTTACTGATGCAATCGATGATTCTGAGAGGGTTTGAGCTGCAAGGTTTACGTGGTTAGCAGCCTTTAAAAAGAACTGTGACGCACCACACAAAACCTTCCCTTGACTTTTAAACAGCCAATTATTTGAAAGGGAGTATGTGGCTCCGCTTGTGTTGGGGAGAGAGAGAGAGAGAGAGAGAGAGAGAGAGAGAGAGAGAGAGAGAGAGAAGGGTTAAGAATATGTGTGGAAAAGCAAAAGCAGCTCCAGCCATGCAATCACAGAAAATGACAGATGACATTTCGAACTCACTTTGTTCCATATAGCAATCCTCGCTGTAAATTACCAAACCAATCACCCATGACTACTTCTTTCTCCTCCTTTCCTCTCTGCTGGAAACACACGCAAGAAAAGGGACAAACCTCCTCAGCATGACCTATCTATAAAATCGGTTACATATTTCAAGGGTAAATGCCGCATGTGACCTTGAGATGCACTCAATGCATGAGAGGTGAAATTAAATCAATGGGTTGCGGGCTAATGGAGCCAGTAAGAAGATTCCAGAGAAGTGGCGTTAATACAGCTGGCCTTTTGTTTGACACCTTTTATCTCCACTGGTGCCGTTCTTCTTTTATGTATTTTTTAACCAATCTTCCAATATATTCAATAAAATTATTGCATTAAATTATTTAGCACATGGGCATTTTTTTGATCCATTTTAAGAATGATACGATTTTAATGCAAATTCCTGTCAACATTTACCCCATATCCCAGACACAGCATGCCCAGAACAACAATAAGCATTGCATGACAATTGTTTGCTTTATCCTGTCGCTACAAAAACATATTAAGATGACCCACTGATTCAGGAGCATTATACCAAATTAATCAATCCCTTGCCTGCAGCTACTCTCCCTCTCTTTCTATTTGTGTGTTTGGTTGCAGGAGTGGGAACAGGTGTGCTGGAGTCTGAACTGAGTCCTACCAGTTACAGCCACTTCTACATTCAAGCCTCCTTCAGATACTGTGCTCTGCCACTTCCTCGTCAGCAGAACATCTGCTCAACCAGTCAATTGCGATTCCAGCAATAACTGATCATTTACTGTTTCGTCAGTATTCTGTTTTGTCTGACTCCCCTCTATTGCTGTGCCTGCAGTGCTACAGAAGCCTTATATCAGACCTCCTGCCTCGTCTGTCCCCTTCATCAGCTCGTCTCAGCTCTTAACTCCATGGATCACTCAGCCTCATGCTCCAAGCTACCAGTGCAAGCTTCAGCCACAAGTTCCCAGCTAGCAGCTCATGCCTCAAAAACAACAACAAACAACCTCAAACAAAGCTTCAGTCCCAGCCTCCGTCCCTGGCTTACAGCTTCCTGCCCAAGCTCTATCCTTAGTTTACCTTCTAATAGCACAACTGCTCTTAAGCCTTATTTTCTCACCTTAGGTTCACCAGTCTAGCCGTGACATTTAGCGTCACCTTGTGCACGCTAAAGGTAGGCTGCATGCTCACAAATGAACCCTCTTTCTACTGACTGAGAAGGAGAAACAAAAATGACCTTCAAGTGACGATAAAAGGTTCCAAATTCCCATTTATTCAGAAAATGTGATTAAACATTTATTGTTGGGCTTATAAGGTGGAACAGGAATGTCAGCTCCTGACACCTTACAGATTACATATGTAAGTTGTGAATTATGATTGGATTGGTCTTAGTCCAATGTGTAGTCCATAATTCAGAGACAGGCAAGTATTTACGACTTTGTAATGACCTAACCTGACAAAGCCATTATCTGAGCACAGAGAAAATACTGTATAGTCTGATTTTGCCTAAGGGTATGATGAAAAAACTGTTGATTTTTTTTTTTTAAATGCCTGACTGTCATGACTCAAGATAAATTCTCTGAAATAAAAAATACATAACAACTACTAAAGAGCAGCATTTAGAAAATTAGTAGCCCTGGATGTCCATCCATCGGTCATGAGAGTGGCAGCAGATGCACTGGATAAGTTGTGGAAAACTATAACTTGTGTTTGTTTATGAAAGGGCTGGTATGAATTTCTGGAGAGAGAGAAACCTCAGTAACTTTTGACATGTGTTGAAAACTTGTGTTCTTGACAGTATGATGGCATATCTGTTGCTATAAAAACACCTGTGGTGTTTGTTATCGCTTTGGCGGTTTAGGTGGCAAGAGGCTCCTTAAAAGCCATGGGGGGCACAGCACTCACTTTTTTTCTTGCACCGCTAATGGTTACATTCAGACGAGTGAGAAAATATAACCAATTATATAACTGAATGCAGTAGAACAAAGCCAGCATATATCTTTCGTTCGATCCACCTGTCTTTGTCCATTATCATTGTAGTTAACGGTTAGTTAACTGGGACACCACAGTGTTCCCTAACAGCAGACTTTAATCATAGTGGAGGGTCTTCAAGCTGTGGTCAGTCTGCATTCACGATAACTTTGAAGTGGAAACACGAAGTTTAAAACTGAGCTGAGCATCTGCTGGCTGCATTCACTCTATAAAGTCGGCATGCCAAACTGAAAGGCCCATACCCAATATTTTCGGTAAAAATGCGTGCACCATTACACCCTAATTATCTTTGGATATGGGGGATGAAGCCATGGGACTGGACCAAACATTGTGTACATCATACAGACAAATTACTGAGAAGACATCTCTGCTGTATTTTAGTATCTATCTAACAATATAATGCCCATTATTCAAACATGCATACCTAGCAAGAGATGCCATTTTCCTACTCTCATTATCACACTGACCTTAAAACATAGATGTTTTAAACATATTTCAGGTTTATTGCATTTGTGCACAAAAACAATACATTAATATGAATCCCCAAGCCTGAAAGTAAACTGACCATATCACACCACCCTAATTCATTCAAACCAGATATTTATGCAGAGTGGCTGTATATTATAAGACCTAAAAAGTCTTATCTGAAACTACGTGTGATGGATGAGCACCATACTTTTCGTCTACATGACTGTGTTGACGGTGATATCAAAGTGAGAGTGACGCTTTACCCTGTCCTTGATCTCTCTTGCCTAGCAGATTGAGTCATCCCTTATGACACGCAAGAGACTATAAAGTGTTGGAACAAGGTGTCCATTGATGTGTCCATTTAGTGCAAGAGTGATAAGACTTGTGATCTGTTTCATCTGTCTTGTTTGCTCTTTCCATCTCCCGCTCATACTGCTTTCTGTCAGAAATCAGATTTTGTTAGAAAAATTAGCTGGAAGCTCAGGGGAAGGCTTGGCTTGCTATGCTGGACAGCAGCTAGTGTCTAACAGTGAGACTCAATGTTTAACACGTTGCCAGTCATCTGAGGGATGGATCACATCAAGCTGAAGTAAGAGACAGAGTGACAGAGCAACAGAAAACAAAATAAGAAATTTTAAAAGTCAAGAGAATGAGACACTGCCCTTTTGGGATTTAAAAACAAAGCTGTTGATGAAAGGAATCAAAATAAAGCCAAGATGGGGTGGTGAGCATAAATCTGCATGTTGGAGGCAGGGGGTGAACACTGTATAACCACATAAGTGCCTGTAAAAGTTGATGGCAGCGCAATGGTGTTGATGGTGCCTAATGTGTGCTCATACGACTACACTGCTGCGTAGCTGATATATGTAAACAACATGGAGCTGCGATGAAGCCAGCCATAAAATTGATCTGAACACAGATCCTTAGAAGCTGTTACACACACTGCAGCGGCTCCTGAATGCACATACACACACAAATGCATTCAGAGGGACAAGAGAGTGCCTTAGAAAATGAAAAGAGGACCTGAGGATATTAGTAAAGCAATGAGAGCTGACCTTCCACGCTCTGGAAAGCAATATCCAACTGACAAAGAGCAGAATATAAATCCACAACCTCAGTAATATCCAGGCAGCTTCAACCGTGTGCGGTTTAGCTTACATGCACAGTCCCATTTATTCAAGCGTCTATTGTATGACTGATTTGGCCGTACTTTACTGCTGTCTGTATGCAGCTGATGGTTGCCAGACATTTTACAGCTGATGAAAGTGCAATAAACCCAATGATAGTCCATGTGTGTGTAGCTTGTTTAAGTGTCATAAAGGGGGTTAGCATGCCGGAAGTGCATTTTCTTTCTTTTTGACAGCTGCATCATAAGGCAAATCTAAGACATGCTTTACCTCCATAGATATAATTTGCAAGATGTTGCCGTAAAATGAAGGAAAGCCTTTACACATCTCTCGCAATCAATTGCTCTTTGTTTCCTGAAACCCATCACTCTAAATATCAGTACATGCCCTTGGAGGCCTGCTGCATTTAGCAAATCAATATTTTCTATTGATTGTAATTGCTCAGAAAACATATCAGCCATTAAAGTCAATTAATGCTGACTATAAAGCTTACAGAAGTGATATATATGCACATAAGAGTCACAGCTCATGTCTTTCTGGATTTGAATATGAATGCATTTGGTTTAGTCTAATTTGTGTACGTGCACTAGATTTTCATGTTTGGATATCTCCGTTTTATCTCCCTGAGTTGATCAGCATTCTTCTCCTCTTCTAGTCCACAGCAGCACTCATCCAAGCCTCCCACCCAGAATAACACGGCAATTTTGCAAGAATACATTATTAATTTCTTGTCAGAAATGGCAGCCGCCTCCTACGACAAGTGCTTCTCACATTCTTTTTTTTCTTTCTTTTTCATTTTCATTTTTCATTTCCTGTAATGCACCTGAGATACAAATACTGGCTCATTGCTCCCCCTCCGTGTTTCCCACCATCTTTGCTCACATCTGTGTGGCCACACTGACATGTCAGTCACACACAAAAAGCAGGATATATGGACAGTCACTCATACAGACAAGGACTCAATATTGTACCTTGTCATGCTGTATTCTGTATATAGGAAAGCAACAAACATGCATAAGAACACAAGCAGAAATATACAGTAAGCTATTGCAGTGACAATGCTATCTGATAGAATCATTCTGGAACTGAGACATACTGGTATCTCTCTTGACCTCCGTTTTCTTTTCTTTCTTCAATCCTGAGCACCTTCAACATGAGAGGCAATTTTCAGACCTTGATTTCCATCCCTTCTCACAGACACTTACAACACACCTGTAAGTATGTCAGAGATACTGAACTCCAGCCCCATTCTCTGTGTTTTTATTTTCCATGAGTGCCTTAGCGTAGAAACATGGTGGTTTCTGATTCTATCCATCTAATAGGAAACAGCTACTTAATCCTCTGTCATACTATCAGTAAAATTGTCTGTGTGCACCTACACAAACCCTGAACTACAGACAATATCCAATTACTTATACAGTTTGGATTGTGTGCTGTCACATTGTTTTTACTTTTGTATTAGAAACTGTACATAGATTTGCATCGAGACATAATCATGGCTTTTCCACCAAGAAGCACCAGGTGCTAGTTCGGTGCTTAGTTTGGGGGGGTGACAGTGTCACCGATCGCTACGGAGTGCGCTGCGGAGGCTCCAGCATGCCGCTGCAGGCCTACCAACTCTGCTGTCACATGTTAAAACCTCAGCAGTGCGCTCCGCAGCTACTGGCGGTGCGTGGCAGCGGCGTGCACGACTATTCCAATAACAAAATTACGCTGGTGCTAGAACATCAGTGGTGTACTACAGCCTCGGCGGCATGCTGGAGCCTCGGCAGCATGCTGGAGCCTCGGCAGCGCGTTCCGCAGCGATCGGTGATGGTCCGCAGCTACCGGCGACGCACGGCGGT
>OMNN01013984.1:10316-21010 GCA_900302755.1 Chromis chromis
AAAAATATCACATTTGATATAATCTCATTTCTTTGTTGATGTCACTGGTGAAATTTCCTGTTTATATGTATTGTTAAACCTGTGTCTTACCCTGCTATGGATATACAACATGCTGAGATCAGTGTTCCTAAATAATTGTCTTATTATGGTGTCGTTAGTCATCATTGTGTAATTATTTCTAATATTCATCAGGGTTAGCTGATGTGATGAACATGAGCCGGAAATCTGCTGAGGTGTGAGTCAGTGAGGGGTGTGAGGATTTATACGACTAATTACCAGCTAAAAACCTGTGTTGTTGTTTTTTTTTTAATTATTATTTTCATTTTTTATTTTTTTTGCCCTGATGAATTTGGAAATAACACCATATCTGACATCAAATGCACTTTTTGAGTCACATCCCTCACATGCCAGTACAAGCTATGCAATGTAATGTATATCCCACAGCCAGTTATCCCCATGTATAGGACAATTTTAGCACAAACAATCAAACTTGATATTCACTTTGTGTCTTTTTATGAATGGGTTTTTAAGTATATGTATTTAAGAATAAATATTGTTTACTGGTGCCTGCTGGCAGGTTATTGTTAATTTAATCTGTATTTATGCAAGGTACAGTGGAGATTCTATAGATTTGAGTGAAACTCAAAAATGAGGCCTTAACACACTGCTCTAGACTTGACTGCTTTGAGACTGGGAATGCTTGAGACTTTGACTTGACACCTGAAATCAAAAACCTCCAAATCTCATGTTAAATGGTAAAAATAAATGGTAATAAATAAAGGGTAAATTCTTGGGCCAATTAATAAATAAGAAAATAAATAATACAAGCTTTACATTGCAGAAAAAAACACATTATTAGTAGTATTTAAATATTATGCCTATTATGTCTGGAGTTAGTATCAGCTATGTTGAAAACAGCGTTTATATTTTAATGGTCAGCATTCAGAGACATGGAAAACTCAAAAGTGATTTGCAGCTATAATTGGCTTAAGATCCTAAATGTCAGGACTAATTATGCTATAAACTGCAAACATGTTTTTGTCACAGTTATTCAGTTACAAGAAACTGCAGTTTCACAGAGTGGTTGCTATGACCACAGCCTTAAATGTATGTGTATTTGCACTTTATGACTGATAAAGATAAAAGCAGTTGTAAACATGCTTAAAATTAGAACATCGTGAAAACTTTAAGATTTTCCATCAGTTATTTAAGAAAGTGAAAATTGAATTTATCCTAGAATCATTACATGTGAAGTGAAATATTTCAAGGCTTACCTGAGCTAAGTCCTCTTTTCAGGTAACTACTGGTGTTGTTCCACTCCTACTGATATTACAGCACTTCATGCTTCCATCTACTCACAAGCTTGTCTTTTCCAGGACTTAGCACCTGACCACAGTGCCAGAACTAGTACAAAATGGTTTGCAGACCATGATATTACTGTGCTTGATTGGCTAGCCAACTCACCTGACCTGAACCCCATAGAACACCATTTAAAGAGGTAGATGAGAAACACCTGACCCATAAATACGGAACCAATCTGGGCTCTAATAACACCTCACTAGTGCCACATGGAATCATGGGTAACTTGCACTGCTGCAGCATTAAACGGTGTTAAGAATTCTCATGACATACATTCTGGGCAAATTTTTTCCATTTGTTGTTTTTGAGCTAATTTGTTGAGGTGGGCTGTAGGCTAAATTACATCTCTTCTTATAGACAGAAATATCACTGTAGTGCACTTGAGTTGTTTTCTTTACTAAAAAAAAGTGAGTCATCACAGCATTTCATCAGTTGTGTCATGTTTTGATATCATGTCTTCTCAGGTGGAATAGAACCCTCAAGAAGTGAAGTGGAAACGTCCTGCAGTCCATTCTTTAAATATGCTAAACAAAACTATGACTGCAGCATGCAATATTTCATTAACTTTCATCCATTTGTTTTAGCAAAGGAGAATAAGTATTTCTTGTTCCACCATATGGCATCTCGACAACAGAATATATATCATCATATTGATGGACATTTTGGAGGACAGGACCACATTGTCAGACACGTCCATCCAGAACATCATTGTAAATGCATCATGCAAATGGAATGGAGTCAGGTGCCACAACTCAATTGTCATCTAATAGACAGTTTGCTACAGTGTCTGCAAGAGAAATGCAGCTTGGGGGAAGATTTGTTTTCCAGCAAGACAATGGCCCAAAGCATATAGTCAAAGATCTCTTTGTAACCTGCCAGTTTTGCCAGGAATAGTGGGGTAAAATTGCAGTTTCCATATGTGCAAGGCTGACTCCGGATCTATCCACATGGGCTCAATGCTGTGCATCTACTAAATACTAGCTTAATTGGGTTAATACTAATGCAATCACTTATTTTACGTTTAATATTTCTCATGAATCGACATTACTTTGTAGACATCTTTTTTCACTTTTACATGAAAGAGTCTTTGTTGGTAAATTCTTGTCAAAAAAGCCCAATAGAATTGCCCATAATTGGGGCGCCCCGATAGCCTAACGGTTATGTCGCGTGACCTAAGTGCTAAGGTGTAGCGGCTGTCCCGGGTTCGATTCCGACCTCGGGCGTTTGCCGCATGTCCTTCCCCACTCTCTCCTGTTTCCAACTCTGTCCACTGTCCTATCTAATAAAGGCATAAAAAGCCAAAAATAAATCTTAAAAAAAAAAAAGAATTGCCCATAATTAAATGTTTAAAAGCAATAAAATAGGAAAACTTTCAAGGGGGGTGTATACTTCTAATAGGCACTGTATATTTTTGTTCAGTGTATATTTATAGGCAAATCATATTACTCAGTTGATGATTGGGAGTGAAGAAAGGAAAGTAAAACCAACTGTTGTGTCAGTGAAACGTGTCAGCCTACACAATGTGTGGAGGACAAAGGTTTAAAATGCTGTCTTAGCAGCCCTTATAAATGTGACAAAAGTGTGATTTCTGATTTCATGTTGTTCTACTGTGTGCGTGTGAGAGAGAGAGAGCAATCTGATTGGCTAAAAGACAGACTGACGCACCACAAATGTGGCCGCCTCCCTCCTCCTCTCCCTTCACTTCCTGCAGTGGCAGTGTTGTGCTGCTGTTGGCTCGTAAACATGGCGACTGCTGGAGCAGCTGGAGACGACCTGCGGAAAGAGCTCACATGTGCAATTTGTTTGGACTTCTTCAAAGACCCTGTCATACTGAAGTGCGGACACAATTTCTGTCGCTTTTGCATCTGTATGCACTGGGACGAAAATGGCGGAGACTACGGGTATCAGTGTCCTCAGTGCCGAACGGTAAGTTCATACACGGTGTCTGAATTTTTCTACTGTGTGGGTTATTTTTTGGCAAATTATGTGTGATGTTGCAGTTGTGGTTGTGTTACTGCGAAGTGTTTCTATCTGGTTGGCGGTTGGTCTTTGAAAAAAAACAGCAACGCAGTGATTTTTTTGGCTACAACCGCTATCTATCTGGCTAACTGGCTTTAGCTAACGTTAGCTAAATTGTTAGCAGGTGAGTTGCTAGTTAACTAACTTGGTTGTTTTAGCTAGGCGAGAGATGCTATAATACACACTGGCAATAACGTGTTTTTGCCTCTAGGCTTGGTCAAAGAAGGTGTCTGCGTCTTTTTCAGTTGGTTTCTTTGTTCTCTCAGGTGTTCAACAAGAGGACCTTCACTAAAAACTACCTGGTGCAGAACCTGGTGGCCAAACTGGACGACCTGGACTGTCTGGGGTCTTGTGCTGCCCCCTCCAAGCCCGCTAAAGTAGATGGGAAGTGTGATCAACACGGTGAAGAACTGAAACTGTACTGCCAGACTGATAAGAGGCCTATCTGTGTGGTCTGCAGGGAATCTAGAGCACACAGGTTGGTTGTGTTCTTTCTTTAATATAGGGGTGTTATTAAAGTGAAGCATTGCCATAGAAGGGAAACGTATTAGTCATTGAGTCACTTGCTCCAGTAAAGTTGCCAGTGCAGACAAGGCCAGTCTAAAAGAATCTATAGAAGCTCAGTGCCCTTGCAGAAGCGTTCAATCCCATGGCATGCCACTTTTTAGCTGCGTTTTCAGTCCACGAACTGTGAACTCCAAATATATTTCCATTTTGTAACAATATTCAAAATGATGTTTCAGTGACAGCTTCTTTTTCAGGCTGAAGTATCTGTATGTGATTTATTTTATTTTACTAGCCGTGTTTGTTAGGTTTCTGAGCATTTCAGCAATTTAAAAAGGTACAAGAAACCAGATTACTGTAAGAGGCTGGATAAGTTTTTTTTTTTTTAAAAGCCCCAATTTACATCATAAACGGCTTTGAAAATAATCATTGGACCACTATGACTGCTGTTTTTTGCCTCTTCATTGCATTTCTTGTTGGAGCTATACTGCATTTTCCTCTTAATGTTGTAATGGCCAGCTGTTTTTCTGATTCCAAGCTGGTTAGCAATGGCTTTCTTGCTGTATCACTTTTCGTCAAGCACCACAATGGCTGCCTTCTTGTCATAGGCATTAAGTTATCATTTAGTTTGGATTTTCTGTTGACCTTACATATACAGCTAATACACCAAATAATAGTGACTCATAAATGTTTTCGGCCATCTAGTGGGAATTTTGAAATCTTTAAACAATATTTTGTATGTATTAAATTCGATTATACCATGGTCTGGGTGAATACCCGATTCTGATTGGCTGCAGGGTGTCCGTGTGTAAAAAGTTCTGGTCAAATAGCCTGATTGTTCTAAATTAGATTTTTCTACATGTCTTTCAGAAAATACTGTAATTATTTAACCACTATTATAAATTTCAAGCTAAGTCTGTGTTGTCTTTGTTCATACGTAAATGTTAACAAGATCATTCAATCTAGGTACAGTGATCATCTTGCTACAGTCTGTTTGTCATGGTTCAGAGGAAGTGATGCCAAAGTTGACCAGAAATGTACTATTGCTTTGTTATATTTTGTATTTTCTAAGTCACTCACATGCATTTTCTAGGGCCGTTCCGAATAGCAATTGCCGTTCTTTGAATATTCAGGTACAATTAATGACGACTATTCGAATATTCTGCTTCCACACAAAGTAGGTTAGTGTTGTTGAAAATAAGGATTGTAGCAGCAAGGATATACTTAAGCAAAGTTTAGTAGCACAACTATGGGTGAATTAAGTACAGCTATATTACGGTGCACCAGGACAGTCACTGCTGCCAAAGAGAAAAACAATGTCTGCTTGGGTACAAAGGAAGGCATAATAGTGGGATGAGATAAGGGCTGAGAAAGAATGCACCAAGGACGAAATAGTAATGTAAATATTGCAGCCTAGATGGAAATTTCCACTACAGTGACTTTACTAATGGACAAAATGTTGTTGAGTCCTCCCCTCAAGGTTTAACATGAACATAACATTACTGTACACAAAGTTGTACTTCAGGTTTTCCTTGTCTTAACTGTTGCTCTTGATTAGTTTCTGTCCATTTTATTAATAATCTTTTTGGAGCGCAATCACCACTATCAGATTTACTCTTGTAGGCTTTTGATAAATCTGTGTCATGTTGGGAAAATTAATCCACCATCCACTCTATAGAAAATATGCTCCATATTTTTTGCACATGATGTCACGTCTTTGACTTTTGGCAATGTACCAAATCTTATTGATGTGTACTGACCTCTAACAGCCACCACATTGTGTCTTGACGTTGTCATGCTATTAGCTTCCATTTTAATAAATGACAGTTTGATTCCGTTTCCCAAATGGTCGCATGGATTTTCAGCTGTTGTCATTTTGACTTTAAGAATGTATAATTGTCCTTGTCTTAAATTAATTGTGTGTATGTGTAGACATTGTATGGAACTTGATATTTACAGCCTTTACTCAAAGTATTTGACATTTCTGACTGTAATATGACTCTGACCCAGTTAAATTTGTTATGTACACGGTTATCATTATGTGTAAGAAAACAGGCATTCCAAAAAAAATTTGCACCCAGCATTTGGGGCTGTCTATGATTAGGTGAAGAAAGTGATAAAGATAAACATTGATCACAACAACGGTGGTGTCTTCCAAAGCAGAGGGCATTTGATGTCATTGCACAAATTTATATGGGTATGTTGAACATGACGGTAGGTTTGGCAAAGTTTTGGCAAGGCTGAATTAATTGCAGAACAAAAGGTCACATGGAATGTGTTTACTTGCACCTTTTCAACATCAATGTAAATGAGACATTATGTAAGGAAAGGGCTCATGACGCATGCATCCAGTTTGTTAAAATGCATCTTGTGAAAATGATTGCAATGTTTTGACCACTAATGGTGCTATGGAGCGATATTTTTACAATTTGGTCTCCATTTTGTTTTTGTAGTGCATTTGGACACACATAGACGTGACTGCACGATTCATTCAGTTTCTGGATGTGAACACTTTTTTTTTTGTGATCAACAGTTGGTGGCAGTAAGACTCCGTCAGATGTAGTGTGTGCCAACAAAGGCAATAATGAAGAAGAGAGCTAGCAAACCATTAAGCCATTAAATTCTTTTTTTTTTTTTTTAAATCTGTGTTTCAAATGGTTAACAAAGGAGGAGTGCACACGGCACTATTAGACCTCAAGGACACACACGGTGTATTCTGGAAAGAAAGATCTAGACAAAGTATTTCTGTGTTTTATACAAGGACTCTACAAGACACATCGAGTATTTTGGGGTGGTGTGACAGATTTGCATTTAACGTCCAGGCCATTGTTTTACTGTCGTTTTAGACACCATGAGGTGGCTCCAGTGCCAGAAGTTGTGAATGACATGAAGGTAAGTCTAAATGTATGAATTTGCTAGGATTGCATGGATTATTTAGTAGTCTTCTACTCCTGTGGAGTTGGCTAGTTTGGACCTTTGCCACAGATCTTATCCACCGATTGTGGAGTATTTGCACACTTTAATGTGTTGTTTTCCTGTCTGTGTGTGTTTCGATGTACGTTTGTCACAGATGGAGTTGAAACTCAGGCTAATGGAGCTCAACTGGCAGAAGTCTCAATGTTTAAAAGTCATAACAACTGATGAGCGCACCAGAAGTGAAGTTAGGGTATGGAAGCTACCTTTTTAGCGTAGATTATTTTTTGCTACCAACATTGCCTACTTCAGAGTGCATAAATGTACAGACGTAAATTTGACCAGAAAGGTAATGTGACAACACCGTTATCCTCCACATCTTTTTGTTCTCTAGTTGAAGAAGCAGAGACTCAAAGAGAAGATTGAAGCAGATGTTGGTGCCTTGGTCCAATTCTTGTTAGATGAAAGAGACTGTCTGCTCGAGAGCCTCGATGCTGAGGAAGTGGCCACCATGGCTGTTATAGACGACAACATGAAGACTGTGGAGAGAGAAGCGTCAACTGTGGACAAAGCTATAGCTGATATCCACAGCCACATCGGTGGGAAAACTAGCTTTGAGGTCAGTTGAACACATTAACTGTCTAATAAACAGTTTCTCAGTGAGCAATAAGAATCATATGAAAACTACCATGCTGCATTGATTTATTCTTTGAAAAAGTATCCCTGAAATGGCAGAAGGTGGAAGGTGCATGTCTTTTATGCTCTTTATTGGTGTGTGCACTAACTTCAAAAACATGTTATGTAACTTATCCTCGTAGTTTCAATCGTAGCGTCTGGACTTAGTTGAGTTAGCCTTCGAGCTAACTCAACTAAGTCCAGATGCTACGATTGAAACTACGAGGATAACCATGACCTGGATGACTGAGAATCTTCAGACACGTTATGTAACTTATAATATGTTAAAAACACCACAGACTGTTTGTAAACAAAATTCTCTGTGACAATGAGATCAACATGAACGTTTTTTCTTTTTGCTTTAACAGAGGCTTGCTGAGACATTCAATGAGTAAGTAGCTCACAGTCCTTTAAAAAATTTAATAAAATTTTACAAAATGAAGCATTGTATAATCATTTTGTTCTGTTTTCTTCTACAGAGTGATTCATTGCAAGCCTTTCACACCTATCGAGTCGGTCAATTGTCAGACTGAATTTACAGACTTCTCAGGGCCCTTTCAGCTCATCATGTGGAAGAAGATGATGCACGTGCTGCACACCAGTGAGTTTACGCGATAGTAAGAATTATTTCAACACTCTCTAAAGTGTTGCTATTTGAAATGTAAGATTGACAGTAAAGACGGTATACAAAATGGTTATTTAATTTTTATTAAATTAACTGTGAGCATCATAGTGGTTAGTACTGCTCAATCACAGCAAGGATATTCTGGGTTCAGGGAATCCAATAGCTTCTGAAAGAAGACAAAGGAGTTGTATCTCAATCTAAAGGGAATTTTCTATTCTAATCAATATTTTTCTGCACAGTGATAATTGAAATTAATTATTTCTAACAGCAGCGTTCCTCCGGTGTTTGAAAGGTCACATCTGATTGGAAGTGAAAGCTTCATCATGCATATTACGCAACATAATAAGCACCTTTGTTTGAAGTAACTAACAGATGTTGTTTATAGTAAGAATTAAATAAATTGCAGAAGCAAATGTAGCTTAAAGGACCTTTAAGGACCATTTGAATATAATCACATAGTGGAAGAATCATTGTACTTGGAGTTTAAATAACATAGCGCCTGAACAACCTGCTTACACTTTTGCAGTTCTTTCTAGTTTGTAAATCTGTCACTTATCTTAGAAGAAAATGCTGTAATGGTTCTTTTCTCCCAAGTATACTGCCAGCTTCAACTCAAGGTGAACTAATCTCTCACCGTCTCTCTCTGTGTAGTGCCTCAGAACCTCACCTTAGACCCCGACACTGCTCACCCAAACCTTCTCATCTCTGACTTTGACACCAAAGTGGAGGAGGGCCGTGTTCGTAGCCAGGAGCCAGACTTACCATCCCGCTTCAACCGGTTCTGTGGCGTCCTTGCCACAGCCCAGTACGCCAGTGGCCAACACTACTGGGAGGTAGATGTGAGGGACAAAGGTGTGTGGTACCTGGGAGTCACCACCGAGTGCAGCAACAGGAAGGGTTTCGTGAGCCTCACTCCCTCTGCAGGATACTGGAGCCTGTGTCTGCAGGACCGGCTGTACGCCAACGGGGAGGACGGGCGAATTCTGGTGGCCGACTACTGGAACTCTCCTCGCGTGGGCGTGTTCCTGGACTACGACAACGGGCGTCTTAGTTTCTATGACGCTGTAACCATGAAGAGACTGTACATGTTCGACACCTGCTTTGAGGAGCCTGTCTACCCTTTCTTCAGCCCAGGGAAGAATGATCCTGGCAGCAGGCTGCAAATATGCCACTACTACTGAGAGGGTTATTAAATTTAGTTTGCGAAGAGCAAACTTATGGCAGTGTTTTCAGATTTGCCCGTCGGCAAGGCTTTATCTCGTAGTCCAGGCTGGAGTGATGACGTCGACCCTCGGAGCCATGTACTGTACGCATTGGAGCTGTTACTTGTTGTTCGTACTGGTGTTAGAAAATAAGGTTTACACTAAATAAGAAGTGCCAGGGGTCTCGCCAGACTGAAGTGAAATTTGGTATTTTTCAACTTAGACACACACTGTAGGCTTATACACTTGACAACTGTGGCTGGGGGTTTGGAGAAGTGCTCTGCTGTCTATATCACTGTGTCGGCTGGGTTGCAGATGCCCCAGATGCTCTTGTTGAGTAGAGCAGATACAGCTCATTTCCTGTTAGCAACCACTATGTCACACTACTGTACATTAACTCATATTGGTTAAAAGTTTTTGCCAGCCAGTGTCGGTGCGATTGCATTGTTGGGTAGAACTTGAAAAACACAAGAAAGAGTAGTTATCACATTGATAGTTGTAGATTCCTCATTAATCTGAGACTGAAGAACAGTCAGTTTGGCCATCTTGTACTGGGGTTTCAGCTCTCATACAATGACTTCCAAGTGGGAGGTGGTTGTTTTTGTGGATATTAACATAGGTAGAAATAATTTTATCCCAAACCTTTTAAACCCATCTGTATGCTTATTTTAATTCTATAAATTGACTCTTTGGGTTCATTTGTATATTTCCCTGAGTCACATTTTGAAGCTTACTTTTGTGATACTCAAGGCGTGAAGTCATGGCATTTTGCTGTGTTGGACAGACTTTAAGCAGGTGAAACATTTTGTCAGTGTGTGTGTGTGGGAAGGAGCAGATATAAGACAAAGACACTCTTCAAATAATCCAACAGCAAATTATTTAGCTTTACAGCCATGTCTGAAAATATGTTGTCACTTGTCGGGTGAACTTGTAGATGTTTTACTTGTAGACATTCCATCAGTGATTGTCAGCATTTGGATTTAACTAAACTGAAAACCTATGGAAGGCTGAATGAAGGTTTTATTACATTTTTGTGCTCTTTTTTTATTTGATACGTTTTTTTAATTACTAGCAGTACTTCCTCAAGCATATTCTTTTAACTAGCCCTGCTTTAGCATATTAATTGCTAGTAATGTTGGTCCAAACATTTTATGGTCTATTATCCAACTCAGTCCAGTGTGATATTTTTTTGTCTTTGTTTTGTAATGTTTTTGATCAGTTAAAGCGTTTTTATCTGATGTGAAATTTAAGAATGTGTACCTGGACAGTTATATATATGTTTCCTTTTCTAAATTTATGATTTTAACATTTCTTTTATTTGAGCTGATTTATTATAGGCTCTTTTTGGGGGGGATTTTATGGCTTGTGCAGTTATAGATCCACAAGTGGGCTGTTTG
>OMNN01013984.1:21030-45261 GCA_900302755.1 Chromis chromis
GATGAGCCTAGCAGAAAGACTTAACAGCATGAGTGATAATATTTGAGAACGGCCATTCTAACAGCCAATCTCAAGTTGCTCAGGGTGTCATATGTTTGGACTGAAAAACTCTTAACTTTGAGTATTTACTGATAAATGTCTTGTCTAAGACAGTGTACCCCATTTAATACATATACTTACTTTTAATTGCTCATTCATGTATTCAGCTTAGCTTTTTTTGGTTGTGTCTTAGTAAATGTAACTTGGGGGGGGGAAATCCTGTAAGTCCCTGTTTCTGGCCTGTCACTTACTATCAGTGTGCTAAGTGTTTCTCAGACTTTACAATGAGATTAAAAGAGAAAAATCATTTTATTTTTGTGATGCCTTATTTCTTTAAAAGCTTTTATTATATACTTTAGTCAGTCGATATGTATGATGTTCCGTATACGAGCAAAATGTCACATTAACACATTAGTTAAAGAACGTTACATGTATTACTGCCATATAATTAGATCTTACAGTCCAGTTTGTTGCCACATAGGCAGTTTTGATATTAGTAGAGTCAAAACCTACTGAATGAGATATTTCTGATGTCGGGTAAGGTCACTGTCAGACAATATAGCTTATTGAGTTTTTTTTGTCACTTGCCAGCATCATTGCTCCTCAATTTCCTTCTCAAGCTCAAATTGGTATGTTCACTGACTGCTAAATGGTCTGAATTTGGCACCTAAATGACCGAGCTCCAGAACATTAATCTGTCAGAAATACTCAAGGGTCTGGCTCTTTGCCGTGGCCAGACTGCTACTAGAGAAAGCGGTTTCTCAAGAGGGTTGTTGCTTCCTGTTGTTCTCTCAATCTCATCATCTTCGCTGTTCTGGTCCAACATCCTTATTTAACCTCGGGAGACCGTTTGCTGCTGCTGATTCAGTTTTCATACTGCAAGAACATTTAAGGAGGAGGTGAGAAAACAGTTCTTTCCATCTCCTCCTCTTGCTTCAGTAATGACTCAGTAGTGACTTTTTCCTGTCTCATTATAGAGATGTGGGCTTAATGACAGGCCATATAAATGTCCACACAAAGTGATGCAGGTTTTCTCATGAAAAGAACGTGTTCTTCTGAGTTTACTAACCAATATGAGGTACGGTTAGATAATATTTATTTACCGTCTGTGGCCATTTTCCCTGCTGTCTTTCATTTCAAAGCTGAAAGTATTTCACTCTCAAGCTTGACATATAAACTTTGTCAGGAAGCAAAATTGATTGTAAATGATACATCCCCTCATTAGATTGATTAGAACTATTTTAGTAAGCTGCACCGTCGTGTCGGGTGCTACGCGCTGTAGGGGGACAACTCTGCATGGCTGCAACGTTATACAACAAATTCGGGACATGATGATGACTCATTCGATTTACAGATTAGGATTTCTAAAGATAGATAATGATTTTGACATTTTTCCAGTAAGTCCAGTATCTGACATCTGAAGTAATACTAAATATCTTTCAAATGAATGAGTCCTTAATGGAACATAGTTTTTCTACAAAATGACCCAAAAAGTGATGCAAAAATGTGCAATAAAAATGCTTTAGAATGTAAAATCCCACAGAAATATCTTGAAATTCCCACTCATCTGAGTTTCTTTGAATAATTCTGATCAACTCAAGCTCTAAAGCATCTAAGTAATAGTGTTTGCAGCTTGTTATGACAGTTTTTCCAATAACCACTAGAGAGTGGGGCAATTTAACAAAAAATACTTGTCATGATGGGACTACTAATAAGGCAGCAAAGTACGTGGACTCTCATCTTGGCAAGAAAGGAGAGCGAGACACTCATTTCTAATCTGCGTAAAAAGAAAATGTAGTTATCGCACTGAAAATGACAGTAACTGAATCTAGGAGGGTTATATAAAACAGACAATGTGCACAGCAGTTTATAGTGTCATTCTTTAATTTACAATCATACCTTTCCCATGATTACATAAATGTAGTGATTACTTCTTGTAAAGTCCGGCCTCTTGTAGTATACGGTTGTACACACAATTGTTGATGTCGTATTTTATTTATATGTGCTATCGGTTGTTTCACACAAATAGGTCAGTGACATTTAAAGGCATAGACATAAAAATAAAAGCACAGTAACACAGGGGTCCAATAAAACAGGAGGGAAGATAACTTAACCTGTCAATAAATGGAAAAATGGAAAGACAGAATGAATAAGGGATCAATTAGTGGGGACAGTTTTCATAAAACACAGGTGGAAAAGAAAAAAAAAATCTGTGTCACTGTGTATTAGCTGGTGTAGTGTTTCCTCTAGGATGAAATTCAAAATACTGAACTATAGAGCAAATGAATACTGGAAAAATCCATGATAAAGGTGCTCGTCAGCTACAACAAGAATATGATTGTAATATACAGTACACTTTCTGATTATGTTATATGAACTATACATAGAGGCATATATTACTCTTGCAAACTATATAACTCTTATAATATTTGTATTTTGTGCAATGTTCAACGACAACTTACGACGATACGTTTTGGCAGAAGGGGAAAAGTTACTGGAGGTGAGCTTGTCAGGGGGAGGGGGACGAGGCAAAGGAGAGAACGGCTGTCAGTGCTACGATGTACAACGATGTTTGGCAAAGAGGAGACAGTTCAAATGCACCAATTAGAAAAATAATTTGTAGAACAAATTATGTAGAAAAGAAAAATTAAAAATAAATTAAATCCTTTGAAAAAATAAGATACAGCAAATAATGTGTATACAACTTTGTTCCATTGATGTTTCAGTCATTCAGTTGGCTACTACTTGGCATGACCTTGATTCCATTTAAGTGCTGGAATAAGTAGGCTATATAGTGAAATAACATGGACACCAAATCCTTATATACACCTAATAAATATGTACAACTACAGTAGGTTGTAGATATGAATAGACGAAAGTGCAAGAACTAGTGGGGTGAGATATAAGAAGTCTGTTTTGGTTATTAGAAGACCAGCCAGAAGGGTTCCGACCTTAAGCGGAGCTGGTTCACGTATTGTGTTTTGTGCTTCTTGATGCTTGTCTTTGGGTACCAAAACAAAACAACTTGCATATAGGTCAACTCATCTTATGACTGAAAAAAAAACAAAAAAACAATAATCTCAGAGTGATAAGGTGCAGAATGAGAATAACAAACAACTCCTTTTTTAAAACAGCACATTCCTGTAGGTTGTGTTGCTGATAGAAAACATAGTAAGGCAGTGACAACAAGGTTATTTTCTGGAGCACACTGACATGCAACAGTGTTCGAGGAGGAGCCTGAGCATTAGTACTTTAATCTCAAAGCATCAAGAAACAGGTCGGATGCGTATGCTTCCGTGTCTCGCTTTGTTTGCTGGTTGCAGGTTTTGTGTTGCCCATCTGCATTGCCCAAAAAAGATTGCAGTGTATCACCAACTTAAGAGTGGCAGACTGTCTACTGGTGAAGTTAACTGAGAGAAATAGAGCTGAAAGGCCTTGTGCCAGAGGTTTATTCATTTTTTTTGTCTGTTTTCCTCTGGGGATTTGGTTAACAGCACTAGTTTAAAAAGTACACAAACTAATTAATAGTGATAAGACAGAAATATCTAATTACAGGATGATTTATTCCTGAGTGAAATTGTATTTTCTTTTAACCTTTTTTTTTCCACTAAATTTGTTTGTTGAGTTGTTTTTTGTCTCACACTGAGAGAGGGAACTAATTTATATAAAATAGTTGGAAATAAGTTGCCTATTTTTTCTTTAAAAAAACAAACAAACATAGAATTGCACAATTTTATGAATTTTGTGTCATTTTTCTTATGAATATTTGTTGTCACGTCTTCAACTCTGGATATGAGAACCTCTATAGTATGTACAGAAAAGCTGAACAGGAAGTTGATTTGCGAATGTGGAGCTTCTGTAAAGTGTGCAGGCACGTTGCAGCTCTATGTCTACAAGCAGTATGGGCCATTAATTTTTTTCTAAGCAGGAGTCGATGATGTCCTTCCTCAGGCTACTGCAGATATCTGTAAACTTTGAAGCAGTGATTGCCAGAGTCTGCAACAGCCACGTGTCCGTCTGAGGTGAGGGCGAGACCCTGGGGGCCGTAGAGCGGGTCGGCCGAGGTGTTAATGTAGGATAAGAAGGAGCCCGTGCTGTCAAACACCTGACAGACAAACACAAAGGTTTAGAATTTACAATGTTGATCTTACAACAACTACAGTTTGATTGTTTTGAAATGTAGTCAGTTACTAAATACAAAAATGACATGGCAAATATTGTAAATAGTAATGTATTCCATTGATTTTTCAAAACAAAATGTAATCTAATCAAAATACTTTTGGATTACCTTAAAATCAAAATTTAAAATAAATACATTGCATGTTATACAAAAAAATAGATGCAGATGCAAAATTAGATTTCCACAAATACTCTTTATTTTTTTTCAAAACATTTTCAGTGCACGTAAAATGCATTGTGCATATTCTAACACTGACAGCTGGTCAAATCAAACTACACTTACACTTAACAGAACTGAGTGTCCTCTTTAACATAAGTGATGCACTGGTCATCATGAAAATAATCATAATTCTAAACATGCCATATTTTAAAGACAAATTTGAAATGTAATCAGGTAATCCTTGAAGATGATACTCTAATAATCTACTCTGATTGTACATTTTTAAAATATAACCTCAACTGATTATAGTTTTTTTTGTAATCTGATTACATGTAATCTGTTATTACCTAGCCCGAATATAGTGTTAGCTTTAAAAATGACTTATACAGTTACACCTGATGTAAATTGCAGTACTCTGCTGTTGAATAGGAACTCAAGCTCTGTAAGTTTCAAGTCTTGAAACTATAATTTAGAACCTGACCTCACCTGTATTCTGCTGTTACCCCAGTCGGCTACGATGATGTTTCCATTGGCGTCCACGGCCACACCAGTGGGAGCATTGAACTGGCCGTTGCCTTCACCGTGAGAGCCGAATTTGAACAAGAACTCCCCATCGGCACTGTACACCTGGGAGAGAAAACATCACCCCTGTAAAACAGAGTCACTGTATACTGAGAGCTGCAGTTTCAGAGACAGTTCAGCTTTAGTCTTACCTTCACAGAGTGATTGTGAAAATCGGTCACTATAATTTCATTCTTGTTGTTCACTGCAACAAAGTGTGGACCTGGACAAGAGAGAGAAGCTGGTTATTGTGGGATTTGCTGTAGAGACTGATTCCTGTAGTTTGCACGATTCCCTTCACTGTTAGTAGATAAACACAAATTTTAACTAGCTGTGCTTAAAGCTACAATTATGAAACCTAGTTTAATCAGATATGTAACTGTTCTGATTTAATATGAGTAGTTTTTGACATTCTTTTCATGCACTTTTCAGGCTCAAGGCTCTCAATTTCAATCTCATCCTCATTATGTTAGTGTCACAGTAATCATAGAATCATTGTTCTCTCAGTCACAAGTGGTTACACTGATGATTTACAAAAAAGAATGCATCCATCCTGTAGCTATTTTTGTGAGTTTACTGGCAGAGTAACCGATTATTTAGCCCTGAAGATCCCAACACTGATTATCTTATAGCAAACAGGCACCATCGGTTAGTTTCATAACACTGGAGTACAAGAAGTAAAAATCATTCTCACTAATCTTTTTATAGCCATTTTACAAAAAATTTAAATAAACACAATGCACATAACAAAATGTTCATTATTGTAAATATTAAAATTGGCACATATTTGTATTGCAGATCATTATTGTATAAGCACAGTTTGATCCAACAATTTGCCAACAATCGGAGTTCTCAGGAGGTCAGACACATGATCAGGGAATTGGGTTAGACAGAGGGCACCGCACTGTGGGATTAAGGTTGCAGCAAGGCCACACTTAGTACTTACTGAACACTGAGCCAGATTTATTAAAGTTTGGGCCAAGTTTTTCTGAATTGGAAAACAGAAAGGAAGAACAGAAAGAAAGAAAAAAACATAGGTTGTCAGAGATGAAGATAAGCAAAGAAGAAAAATGAGAGCTGGGTGGTCAGCACTGACGCAGTTTGTTGGGGGGGGAGCACAGACACTGCACCATTTGAAGTTATGCCAGATAAGTACACAGGCTTACATTTCCTATCTGCTGTGAATGCTCTATACGCTGTTTGTTGCCTCGAGCTGACATTTTTAAAGGCGCCAAGATTAGTCAGGGTTTTCACAATGACTGCTTTTTTTCTTATATGAATCCTAAACAAAGGACAAGTGCAAGTTGCAAAAGAAGTTGCATAACCCTTTCACAGCTCGAATATTGCATATATAGTAGCCTTATGATATTTTGTATTGTCATATATTTTGCCAAAATATCACGACAGATTTACTTTAAAAGCTGGTTGATGCTGGACAGACTGCATAACTGAAAAAGAGGGCACTGCTCGTGTGCTGTAAGTGTTAGAAAGGTATGATGTTCAAAGTCTCGGCCTCCTTCTCACCTGCAAACTGTCTGTCAGACGTCCCCCTGCCTCCAAACTTAGTCACAAGCTTCCCGTTGGATTGAAAGATGAAGACGCAGCAGGCCTTGTTGTCCACAGTGATGATGTGTCCGTTCTTGTCCACAGCCACACCTTTAGGACCCATGAGCCGGCCTGCACCGATCTTATTCTTTGACAAAGGACGCAGAAAACAAACCATGTTGTTTCTAATTTTTTGTTTTTGTTTTCCCTCAACAAAGCAAGAGGATAATGTTGGAGAAAAGAATGCAAACCTGCATGAATAAGCCTTAAATGAGTCACTTAGTGCTGCTGAGCTAACACCAGGTCCGAAATCTTACCTTAAACTTGCCATCAGAGGAGAAAATGCTGACCCATCGATTGTCATAGTCGGCCACCACGATGTCACCGTTCATGTCCACGGTGACGCCTGTTGGTCTTTGCAGCTGCCCCGGAGAGCGACCTCTGACCCCAAAGCGCATCTTGAACTGGCCGTCATTGGAGAACACCTGTAATCATTTACAACGCAGAATCAAAGAGTGTTTGTGTACTGCGGTCACAGTGCTACAAGTGCTTACACGCATTTTCCCGTCTGTTTGTCTCACCTGTATGCACTGGTTGTTGCTGTCAGCCACAACCACTCTGCCGTTACTAGAGGCTGAGATTCCTTGCAGGTTTGTGAACTCCCCTTTCTCCCTACCCCGAGAACCTGACAGAAACACAATTACACACTCGGTAAATGTGTGATTTGATATTTTCACCTTAGTCTCACTGTGCATAGTGAATTTTCCTTAAAGGCTCATACCAGTGGTTTTAGGATAAAAATGCTCACACTGTGCATTGATGCTAATTGTTTTATTTCATTACCTTCCAGGCAAATGGAGGTTTTGACTTATGCAAGTACAGTTAAAAACAAGAACTTGTAAAAACTTGAAAGACCTGCTCGGGTGAGGTAATCTATCACACTGAGAATGCTACAATCTCAATTATTTATGGATTTTGTATGGCACTTGCTGGCTGTGACAAAACATGAAAGACTGTCAACATATTTAATGCAAGCCATCACCAAATTCTCATTATCCTTTTCACAAAATCCATAAAACAATCAGCTAATTGACTTTAAATCTGGAGTCTACTGGCGTGAACTGAAAGCAGCAGCTGCCTGGAGGGGAGCACGCCAATCTAAAAACTTGATTTATGTTAGAAATTAGTTTCTGGTTCTGCTACGCATTTGTGGTTTGTAATTAAAGAGATAAAACATCTTTGCAGGAGACATTTTCTGCTTTTCCTGCTATGGCATAAGGCCACATTTGTCTTACCCACTCTGTAGATGAGCTCATCCTCAATGGGATTCTCCTTTTTCTTGGTGGTGCTGTACATGCTGGAGGGCCGTCGTACTGCTTTCTGCCGTATGTGGCCTCCTGTCCCACTGGGGGACTTGACCCTCCTCTTCACGTCATCTGGGGATGGCGGAACATCTGACGGCTTGACGGCCCGCAGGCGGAAAGGACTGCCACGTATCGGCTGTCCGTACAGCAGCAGAGCAAATGAGTACTCTCCTTCGGAGCGAACCGTGTAGCCCACCTCATATGTTCCGTTCTTATTGTCCGTTATCTCCGTCTCTGCAGCCCGGTTTCCGTCAGTAGACGTTATCTCTGCTTTTAAAACAGCATTTCCTGTCCGAACCAACTCCCCATCCTGCAGACAGGGTTATTGAATCAATCTCAGAACAACAACAGGAACAATTTTTTTTTAAAAAGTCAGGTCTTATGAACAATATGCACGACTGCAGCCTTTAAGGATAACAACAATTCCTGTGTTCTGCCTTTGGTTACCAGAGCAAGCTCCATTACATAACTGAGTTCTTACAAAAAACAGAAAATCAATAACATTTCTCATGCAAAGTAAAATGGAAATATCACACAAGTGACTAAAGCAAATCAACACATTAGTTAGCAGAAACAAAAGCAAAATACTATTTTTGTTCATGGATCTCTCTCCACATGCAGCAAATGGTAATATGATGATGAGGCTAAATATCTTAAAGACGGTACTTTGTCCTTTGTTGTCACAGTAATGGTGTGGTGCTGCCCGGTGGCTGCGTGGCGGAGGCCTTCTCCTGTGGCGACGGAGGTGTGAGCAACGGCTGCTGTGGTGATGAGAACACCCAGGTTCTGGATGGAGCGTCGCAGACCTTCAGTCTCCACCTGCAGCAGAGAGCATGTTAGATATTTTAGACTGCAGCATCCCTTACTGCTTTCTGTTTATTTCTCATACAGTAGCCTGTTCCATGTGATGTATGGGACAGCTTACTACAAAAGTAAAGTCCAACATCTGTCAAGGTGTTTTTCTCAGAACACAGTGAGTAACACAGAGAATAAGGAACTTAGATAGGATGCTTATGTTGCCATGTATCTGTATTAGGTAATAACCATAGACTGTATGGTAACAGCTAACATACACAGATCAGGCATAACATTATGACCACCTGCCTAATATTGTGTTTTCCAGCAGAACACCACATAGTACCAATATGATCGATGTTATTCACTTCACCTGTCAGTGGTCATAATGTTGTGGCTGATCGGTGTATAATGGTACATCAAGGCTGTGATTAGAGGTTTGATTTGTTATAAATGCAATGGATTCTAATTAGTGACAAACACTGTAAAATCATTACATTTTCACAAAACATATGAAAAGCAAATCTTACATTTTAGATAATTAATGATAACAAGAAAAAACTTTCACATCAACAGAAAAAACGATGATGTTGAATATCTGTCAGACCATCATAATGAAAACAGAAACCAGAGGACTAGTTTGAATCCCATCAGAAATCATCTGATACCTGACAGTCCAGGTGTGCGTTCTGATGTGGTTTCTCTGGGAAGTCGTGTCTGGCCAGCGCTGTCACCCGCTCACTCATCTGCTTCTGAACTAGCAGCACCTGTACTTGCAGGAGACACACATTTTATTAGAAGTGATAAGATGTTGTGTCCTTTAGTACAAAAATATTCAATTACTGAACAACAGACATCCTGCTACAGTGCTGATTCCCACATGGTTTGCCAGCGTACCTCAGTGGCACTCCCGTGGCTGAGAGCCTGCTCTGTAAAGTTGCAGCTGCTCTGGATGTGTTCCTTCCCCTGGAGGAGAGATGAAAGCTGGGCCTGTAGAACCTGTGTAGAGCCAGAGTAAAATATCAGAGATGAGAGAAAGCAGGTGAAATACATAAAAGAGAGAAATGGAGGGTGAAATGTTGAGGGAGCAAGAAAAGTGAGAAAAGACAATGAGTGTGCTCAGACTTAAATCAACTGTGCAAAGATGCATGTGTGCAGAAAGATCCAAATGTATACGCACAAGTGTATGTACTGTATATGTGACTCTGTGAAACAACTTGCCTTTTGCTTAGTGCTGCAGATATTCTCCAGGTCTGTGATGAGGGCCGTCTTGCGCTGATGCAGCGACCGTTCCAGCTCTTCAAATGTACTGATGATCTCTGCTACTGCCTCGTTCTTCCTTTCATTCAGCTGTCGAGAGATCTCACTCACCAGCTCAATGGCTACTGTTAGCTGCGGGAGCCTGTGAAAATGGGAAATTTTCAAAAACTGCAGAACTGAAACTTAAAAAGCAATCAAACCAAACTATATATATTGAATCCCAACTTAAATTTAAACTAAAATAAAAAGTGATCTTATGAATGTAAATGTTTGACATACTGGGCACAGTAGTGCACAGATTACCTATGATCTGGGTCAAAAGCTTAAGCTTCCAAACACCAAGTGTGAAAGAAATCTTCTGAAAGCTTAACCGAGGTATTGAGTCCCCACCTGCTGTGTATGGCATCCAGCTGTGTCTTCAGCGCAGCCTTGTGCTGCTCCACGACGTCCCGTAGAGGAACGGTCACATGCTCCCGGTGCTCGCCCTCTGTACAGTCCAGACACATGGCTGTCTCACATGACTCGCAGTAGAACTCCATCACCTGCAGAGGGAGACAAACTGAGTCATCCTTTCCTGCTGAGCATCACTGGTAAGACAGGGATTTAACACTGAACTTATTTTGTATTAATTACTGCTAGAAAACAAAACAAGTAGGGCATTTTCAGTTAAGTGATGAGTGGGCTGAAGTATCACAGAGGGTCTTCTCACCTTCCCCTCGTGGTTTGGGCAACAGAGAGGCTTCCCTGCAGCTGCAGCACTGACTGACTCCAACACACTGCAGGCCTCGGGCCGTGAACACTCTGGTTCTCGTTGAAGGACCTAGTTCATAACATTACAAACGTGCACTTTTTCAGTGAGCACATTTCAAAAGACAATATGATCATCTGTTTTTATACATTTTATCAATCTGTTCCTTCTCTCCAGCACACCAACACACAGACTTCTATTCTTTTTCTATTCATCTTGTTAATTCCCTATATCTTAATGCTAACCTCAGTCACCACCACTACATACCTGATGGAAACATCCCTATCGTAGATGTAAAATAAATCCTAAGATGAACCCCTCAAAGAGCTAAGGAGTGTCCTCCAGAATGACCTCAGTCTGCAAAAATGTCCTCCCTCCCTCTCACATAAAGTGGTTCCCACAAACACAAAAGATCACACATACACAGTCTGCCTAGTACTGTCTTGTTTTTAGCATTCTTTGATTTATTGTTCACCTCACAACCTCACATTTTCATCTCTTTCTCTCTTTTGTTCAATGTGATTTACATGAAAATCTGAAAAATGTGTGCATATGTTTAAAAAAAAAAAAAAAAAGGAATTGAAAGTCAAACCTCCATGAGATTAGTGATGAAGAAGTTGTTCTGTAGAGCACAAACTCCTTTCTCAGGCAGGATGGACGTCTGCCGACACACTGGACACGAGAGTGTCAGGGACTCTGGGGGAATGTAGTTCTGGAGACAACTGGAAGGAAATAAATGAAGCAGGTCTAAAAATCTACCAGAGTAATATATTTTTGTTGTTGTAGGTGTTAAATATTAGCCATATTTAGCTCACCACTACAGCAGAGAGAGATAGACAGGAAAGCATTAGGGGAGAGAGCTGTCATCCTAACACCATAATTGAGAGACATTGCCTAAATAGCGCTGTCACAACAAATAGGGGAAAAGTGTGAATCTGAGTCAATACACAGCCAAAAGCCTCAACATGGACACTTTTACTTTAAGCAAGTGAATCTTTGGCAAACCAATCTGCCTAACAGAGATGCTAAGAGGTCAAATTCTTGATCGAGAATAGAAGTGACGCATATTTGTTTATGCTTCTGCATATTTGTGTGTGTGCACAAAAGAAGGTTTTGTATTCTGGCCAAGCTTCATGCTGGCAGCAGTCACACGTCTATCCCACCGGCCCTCAAAGGCTGAGGATGTTGTGCAGGCTTGGTTGCCCTTAGGAGGCGATCAATAACATAAGACTCCTTCAAGCCAAAACCAAAACCCAGTCAGCACAATTCAGCTGCATTATACAGATCACACTGCACTCCTGGTACACGGCCATCCAGCAGGTGATGATGATGATGATGATGATGATGATGATGATGATGATGATGATGATGATGATGATGATGATGATGATGATGATGATGATGATGTACAGTTGTTGTTTCTTTAGCTTCTGTGATCACTATAATTGGTTGTAAATACTGTAAGAGACTGTAAGAGGGTAAGCCTCTGTTGTTGTACACAAGTATGTCTGGCAGCTGCTTGGGCTGCAAACTAACACTATTATATTTAATTTATGAAACCGCACAGGCTTGTATCAACTAAGCCTTCTGCTTCTGAGGACAACCGAGAGCTTGAACAACAACTTGATCTACCTAATGCTCTGTCAAAACCACTCTCTAAAACCACATTCTAAACCTGGATAAATGACTTTTGATTTGTCAAACAGACAGGCAGTTGGGAACTGCAGGCTGAGGTGAAAAGGTAGTGCCACAACAACTTTTTGTTTGTGTCAGTTATCTGGTTGTCCTTTATAAAATGCCAGAAAACAGTGGAAAAATCCAGAGTGACATTTTCAAATTGCTGTTTTTTGTGCAATCCATAAGTAGCCACATGCCTCTACTGTAGAAAGATGTCATTTTTTGGCATCATTAGCAGAAGTGCAGACACACAATTATGATATTAGGAAGCAGTTGTACCCGAAGTCTACGTGCTTAATCACAGGATGAGGAAATATGGAGCAAAATTAAAACAGATACAACACCCCAAAAAAACAGGCCCAGTAGGGGGTCGCACCGCATCCTAAACCTCCGTCAAACTACATAAATCCATCGCAGCATTAAAACATCTGTCTGGCAACATCACATATAGCTCCAGACAAAAATCTGTTCACCTCAGCAGGACTCCAGATCACATGCCATCCAGTTAAACCGGGGATTAGGCTTGCCCTCCGGTGGGCAAATGCCCACTCACACTGCATGGAAAAAGGATTTATCTCACAATGTGTGGCTACTCAAAACCATTCCGTAAATATTTGTTTGATCATAGGTTTACAAGTAAACGCAATCCTGTTTTTTCTTCTGTACACAACAACGTGCCCCTTCTTCATTCTCCATCTTCCCACCCTGACCCACGGCGAGCTCTCCAAAAGCCTCCTCAGCTTGGCTCGACACGAAAAGGGCTCCAGTAATATCGCCTGAGGGGGTGTCGTCTTTCCCAAGTAACTGCAGATTGAGCCACTGTAATTGTGTCTCTCAACAAAAAGGCTTTCTTTTTTTTCTCAGACGGCAGTCCTCGACGGTCCCTGATGCTGAGGAATGCACTTATCCCAGTGGAGTCAATGAGGAGAAGTGCTCTGAGCTGTTTAATTGTGTGTAGGGATTTGCAATAGATGAGGTTTCTCTATTAGGGGGACCTGTAAATATGACAAGAATTCGACAAAAGCAGAGCAAGAGATGGGAAATACCAGCAGGGGAACAACAATAGCTGCATGGACAGAAAAAAGCTACATGTAGCAGAAAGCAGAGTTTGTGTCAGATTTAGCTTGAGGGTAGTGCAGGTAATTAGTGTTTTGCCAGTTATCATTAAAGAAGAAAACACAAATGTTAGTTACCTTTCACAGAAGGTGTGCAGGCAGGGCAGGACCTTGGGGTTCCGGTAGTGATCCAGACAGATGCTGCAGACCAGAAACTGCTTGTCTATCTGACGCACCACAGGGCTGGTGCTCCCAGCCTCACGCTTGGCCATGGCAGAGGACATTTAAAGCCACGGACGATGACAGCAGTTGATCTGGAATAAAAGACAAAGATCAAACTATGACATTTGGCCCGTTAAAAACTCTCACACCTTCGCTCAGCTTTTCTGCTGAGTGTCACTTTCAGGGCCACTAAGGGCTCAGAAAACTTCCCACAGGAGGTACCAGGAACCAAAGTTAACAAAGCAGTTTAATTCCTTGAACAGAACAAAAATGTGTTATTTCTAGGCTAATACCAGGCGAACAGCATGTGAAAGAGAGCTGAGGCAGGCATGCAGGAGTGTGAAGACGGCAGATGTAGACAAACCAGTATGGCCATGTTAGCTGGCTTTTGATTAACAAAGAAAAAAAAGGACGAAGAAACAAAAGGCTTTGTAACTAAACAATCAGAGGACTTTTATTACAAATCCACAAAATTAAAACAAGTTTCCCTGGCCACGAAGTACACAAAAACAAGCTAAAAATACATACAGTTGATACGTGAGACCTGTTGTGACAGTTTCACCTACACATGAACTTCTCACACACACACTGAATGTGCTCAGTAGTAACTGCGTTTCCTTGTATTGGTGTTTGTCTGCATTTACAAATTACTAGTCAGGTTTCACACTTCTGGTTCACACTGTAATACAGCCTCCAGATTAAAAGATGGGCTCTTGAACAGCATAAAAAGTAAACTATGAGTAAAATAACAAAGTAAGCTGATGGTAGTCTCAGATATTTTTATCATCATCATTAATTTTGAATGTATAAGTGATAAATCCAGGTCAGAAATAAACTTTTATCACTTAAAGTACACATAGCCCTTATACTGCAATTGTATTTGCAGTGTTCCGTAAATCTGGTAGTAAGGCAACAGTTTATGTTATATTTGAGTAGCAGCTGATGTTGTCTTTAAACATAGAATTCTGTTGGTATATGATATCTTTTGATTTGTAAGTTTAATGCTGCAAAAGTTTCCATGTTGGCACTGATTGATTGTGTACTGTACACCTCAACATTCACAACATATGTCATCTCATGGTACTTTATATAGTAAGGTCAAGACTGTACAATATTATATTACACATAGACTTTAAATGACTCACAATATGAAATAGTGACAAAACTCTGTAAGTGACCAGAACAAAGGAGCCCCACACCTTACATAATCTCATCCATTATAGAGATACAGCTGCAAGGTATGGATATTCTGCCTAGCAACACAAACCAGCGCTGCCTCCACATGGCCCACTTTCATATTCATCAGCCCAACACATATGGCGGAATAATTACAGCAGCAAAGATGCTCCTGAAGAATGTTCTTGTTGCTAAGCAGATAGTGTGTGGATGAAGTGAGAAATCGGATATCAACTGAAGAAAAGTGTCCAATACAAATGAGAAATTATGATTTCTTTATGTGACAATAGTAACAAGAAATCATCAAATGCATTTGTTAGGAAATAGTTTTGCTCGACTCGACCTATGGCTTAAATCAGCAACTTTATTTAACACTGTAGATGTCATTTTTATCTCTGTGTTGCTAACTGGCTCCGGCGATGTAGTTCAGCTACGTTTTCTCAGTAGGTCAGTGCATATATTATTCATGTATCAAACACAGACGTGCTCATATAAATGCAGGGGTGAGCGAGCAGCGGTACATGTCTCAGACGGGCATGCTGTAAGATGTATAGTAGTTAGGAACATTACATAGTCAATGAAAAGGGCGCACACATTCCTTCACGACAACACAAACAAACACACTGACAATCATCATCCCCCACCAGACTCTCCTCCTGTCTGCACATCTGTCGCTGCTGGATCTAATACAGCTCTCAATCCCCTATGTCCCATCTCTGCTCATGTCCTATTGTCAGTTGTTTCCCACTGTGCACGCGCGAACGCACGCACACACACACACACACACACACACACACACACACACACACACATGCACACACATGATTAGGGTGGGTCAGAGCCAGGCTGTATCTTTCCAGTCTTTCGCAAAGAGGATCCAATGACATACAGTCTCCAGACTGGAAGGGTAAAGGTCACGTTTAAAGCTGTCAACCACAAGAACGACATGTCACATTCACACTCTGGTTAGGGACAGGCAGGGTGTCTGACGGAAATGATTAGTGGTAAGTAGCTTATGGTTTGTCTGAATACAAATATGTATTGTTGACTATAAATCCTGTACTTAAAACTAGCACTTCAAGAGTATCCAGTTGTCTCTGTTTGGTTCTGATGAAAAAAAAAAAGCTTGAATGTGTCTTTAGGAGTATAGGATTAAAGGAGGATCAACTACAGGATGTTCTTCAGTATAGTTCTCAACCTCCTCTTTCTGTACTAGAACACACTGATACTAACATATCTGTTATGACGTCTGTCTAAATTTAGATGCATGTATTAGTGGGTAAAGCGAGGAAGCAATGACAGTGAAACTAAAATAAGACCACCGGTCTTAGGACAGCTGGAGAGTGAGGTAGCTGGTGTCCATTCGTATACTTCGTGGGTGGACTGCTGTAAAAGACGATCTGGCGTCTAATAAACCCAAAGTGAGAGTTCTTCCTCAAAACATTGGAATGAAGATGAAAGGAGTAGCACGCATGTTACAACCATCTGTTCGCTGTCAGAGGATGCAAATTTCAAAAACGTAAACTTCATTTAACGTTTTTTCTTAACTCACAGTTTAGTTGAAGAATGAAACACGTGAGCCTTTTGCACAGCTCCCGCATGCTTCAGCCTTATTATGATAAAATGGACACACAACCCCAAACACATGTGACAGCCATGCATGCATGTGTGCACATGGGTGGATACTCTTTTGTGCATGTTCATTTACATGAATCCAGCAGACTGACTGATTGACGGACTGTTTTGACATGATTCCATCTTCATTCATGCCCACTTAAACTTCTAAGTAGGCCACAACGCTTAGTTTCAATGCTCCAAAGTAACCATGACCACTTAACTGACAGGCTTTAAAGTGAGTGAAGGCATGCAGATTTAGAATTTAGGCTCTGCAGTCAAAGACAGCAGGATGGGATAAAGTCGAGCCCAGGCAGGACTGCAGGAAGCTTCCTGCGGTCCTGCAATAAGACGCATCTTGCAGAGAGCTGTCAACTAATGCCATAAAAATGAAATGTGTTATAATGCTCCAGGCCATTACACACACTGTAATAACAGCAGTGATGTTGCTGGTGACCTTAGCCTGAGTAATTCCCTAAACTCTTACAGGATTACAGTATTTGCATGTGTAACTAATTGTTTGTGTGTGTGTGCTCGAGTGCATGTGTCCAGCAGGTTTGTGTGTGACAACAAGCTAACACCCGTGCAGTTAACAAACAAAGCTTCTATTCACTGTTGGCTTCACAGAATACAAAAGTGACTCTTTTCTTTGTCTCGTCCAGAACTGAAACCTCTGTTGTTGTTTTACCATACAATAGGATCCTCATTGTTTATGTGTAAAGCACAGACATGGAAATGACGTGGAAAAAAATGCAGGAGGCAGGAAATTAATCTCTTCTTCCCAACAAGAAGGCAGAGGAAACGGACAGAAAGACAGACATTTCAATAGAGAAGGGAATTAACACAGTAAAAGTATCATTCCCCCTGCTGTCTGCTCACTGTGAAGCACCTGGACAGCACCAATGAATACGTGCTGACAGCCTGTACAAACACACACACACACACACACTCCAGTGTGGTGACAGCCGAGCTGATACCGTAAAGTCACACATGCACACAAGCATGTACATAAGGACAAACAAGCACGGAGTTGACAGAGAGACTACCTACTGTCAGTGGAGTGGAGAGCGTCAGTCTAGAAGGCTTCATGGCAGCTCTGTGTGAAGTCAGTGTAGCGCTGAGAGAACCAGCAAAAGCCCTGACTCACACATGCATGCCTGCTCTCGTCTCTCCCCTCGGCCCCGCTGACCACTCTTCCTTTTTCCTTTTCCTTCTCTCGCTTTTCCTTTTTTTTTTTTTTTGCCCATGCACACACACTGAAACTGGCTGAACGGGGATGACAACAGAGGGTGGGACTCTAAATTGAAAGTCCCTCCTACTGTCAGTGCTGTTTACAAGCATGAACTGACTGGATACCCTCCTACTGCCGCGCTCCCATTGGCTGGGAAGCTTAAAACTAGCAGGGACGATGGATTGCATCATAGGCCAACAATTTGTGCTGGCCGGAGGGAGTGAGAGGTGCACATTGAAACAGACAAAAGCTGTCAAGGCAAAAATTGGATCCCAGAACGTATTGCACCTAAGACCTTAACCTGCTGAGTAATCATGCAGTTTGTGAAATATTGTGCACACTAGAAGCTCATACTTGAAGCAATTATTGCTCCTAATCATGACCAGAAACAATGTGATCTTCAGTTATAGCCAAGATGAAATATGTCATCACGTAGCCATCTAAGCACATTTCGCAAACACATGCAGGGAAGCCAAACAAAACAGAGTTATATAATCCATGATGTCACCTTTAAAATGGAAAAAAAATTGAAATGAGAATTTGGAACACATGCCTCTCTGCCTAGCATTACAGTATCAAATTACACATATGCAGGGATTAGGAAAAACTCTTAATACTGAAAAGGAGATTACCATTATGAAATTTCAAGTAAAAAATCTTGCTGCATGATAGTTTTGCACTCAATCCCTTCAACTCCCTGCCCTTATGATGTGGTCAGCGTATAATCTGGAGCGAGAGGTGACGATTCTCTGACAGAAACATCAATCTGGGTTTAATCTGTACGGATTGAGTCCCGTCCTGTTTTTTTCCTCCCACGCTCTGCTTCCTCCGCAACCCACACACACACACCTTTCCAAAATCCCATCATCCTAAACTCACAGGGCCGGACCGCTGCGGTGGGTGGAACAGGAAGCAGGGGATAAGAGGATGAAGAGACCACTCAGAGGATGACATATCAGTGGCTGTCTGGAGGGAATTTATCCTTAACTCACCCATTCGTGGCCCCGTTTCGTATGTTTTTATGTAGCCTTGTAAGCACTTCAGCCAGAAAACTTCTGCGGTCATTTATACCAGTTAAACAAACTCTTCAAAAGCTTGTTAAACTTGACAGTAGATCTGATGCTTGTTCTTTCCAAACAACTCCCACAAGCATATTGCTGCTGGATGGAAGAGTCTAACAGGACATCTTGTTTTTTATGCTCCACAGCAAGTAATTAGAGAAAGGGGATCTGACATGACCAATATACCAAATGCAGCACTCCAGCGTGGGCAGCCCTTTTGAAAAAGACTCTTGTCATCCCTGCAGTGAGCACTCAATGGCATTATTGGTTTATCGCTGCACTTTCTGCTGAAACAACAGTTTTATCAGAATGTACGACTCCTGCAGTTATTAAATGGGGGGAAGATGAACCACTGGTGGTACCCACAATGAGTCCCCTGAAACAAGAGCAGGTAGTATAATAGGAGTACGCACAAAAATACATACAAAAACAAGAAAAGAAAAAGGGTTATATGACTATTTCTGGGGCTATTTTTTCAGTTCTATTTCTTATTATTTAAAAAAAATAACAAACAGACTCTGACTAATTCTGTTTAATCTGGTTATCTAAGCAGAACTTACCATAAAATGCTTTGGGAGAAACTTGCTGCAGCAGTAAACTCTACGCCTTGTGCAATGTCAACAACCAGAAGAAGCCGTTCTGCCCCAGGGTCAAAAAGAAGAGGAACAATAACAGTAATGACAGTAATGATAGTGATGTTCCCCAGGAAATCCAAAATTAAAATCCACACCCACTCCAGGGAGTGAGCAAAGCATTGCAGTACATTTTCAAAGAATCGCTTAGCTTTCATGTGGTATTTGATTTTTTTTCGAGGGCCTCAGCTGATACATTTATTATCATGTAACTTGCAGAACTTACACATAGTGACAAGATGTGACAAGACGTAAGAGTGAGGATTCAGGGTGCTGCTGTACTTAATAACGGGCCTCCTCTCAGTGCTGCACACCTGATACCTTGTTATTTTTTGTTGATCTTGTGTTTTTTTTACATGCTCGCGCTACACGATGCAGCATCCTCCTTTCTCTGCCCTCTGGAATGTCACAGTTCTTTAGAATGGAACATTTGGACAAATGTGGAACAAGAGAAGAAGGATGGAAAAGGACTCAAGAACAAGACGAGAATAAGGGATTCAGATACTGTGCATTTAAACACACATTTAAGGCTCTTGTGTAACAGAGCGTGATCCTGAGATCGTGGGGATGACCATGATGGTGTTAGGGTTTGACAGCTCTGGGCCTGACACCATCACACACACACACACACACACACACACACACTTAGAGTCAGCTGTTCCAGTCTGAGTCATACTATAGCCCACCCCCCGTGTTCCCCCTTAGCTGCTCAAGTAACACCAATCACACACACAGCTCACTCTGAGGATTAAAAACTCAAATTTGTCCTCATGCAGATATAAATAAAAAGAATGCATGCCTACAGCTAATAAATGGCATGTACAGACTGGCCTGCGCAACCCTCGTTAGTATGCTCAGCAAGCCTCCATTCTCCTGCAACGGTCCAGTCTTAAGCCTCCACATACATATATTTCTATATATAGAGCTATCAGTTCTCATCCCCTTCACACCACTGGCAGGCACGTGCTCGGCAACGGCACACGCACTGTGAAAAGGCACAGGGATCCTCAGATGACCAGAACAGAAAATGACTCAGAAACACAGAGAAGGATCCGCATCCTAAACATTTACACGCTTCCATAAATCTCCAATATACGCGGTGCACATCGGAGATTTATTTGTCTCACTCATTCATGTACACTTATTATAGCGTTAAGATTCCAAAAGCACGGCCACTGTATCCTCAAGGCTGTGGTGGTTTTTAATGCTTGTCAGCATGTGCGATTATGTGCAAAGTTAAGAATGAAAAAACAGAGCAGGGAAGTTGACCTACATAATGCTGGCATAATTACTGATAAGGTTTTGTAGCGGAATTATCAGCAAGTGTTTAGTGCCTCTGCTCCTTGGTCTAAATATGGAAGTATTCGTCATACATTATGCGCTACGGAGACCATATGCTTGTACTGTTGTCAGAAAGAGGCCCATCATAGTAAACACACAGGTCTGCAAAACACATGATCGAGGGTTGAAAAGAAAATACGAACACTTCCTCTCAGATGCAGTGGCAGTTAGCCAGCTGTCTTTACACCACAGCTGGCCTCGGGGAAAGCAGGTGTGTGTGAGCGTAAATTGTGTGGCGAGGGCTTCACTTCACACAAATATCATTTGCTTCACGTCCATACAAAAGAGGCCAACGGAGGCACTCAAGTACCAATGTTTTTACCCTAAAATTTGACCACATATTCAACTTCCTCTACATGTTTTTATTGTTTGACACTATAACCTTTAAATGAGCAGAAGAAAGTCACAGAGTCTTAATCCCAACAAAGCGTCAGAGCTTATGTTGTTGGCGAGTTTAGCTTTAACATCACATCACACTCTGAGAAGTCATATTTAGCGTGCAGAGTAATTGGTAGCTGCAGCCCTGGAGCGTAAAGATGCACAAGGAGTAAACACAAGACAGAAATAATTAAATCAGATATTTCTTACACGTCTGAAATAAACCACAAACAAAATGCAGTTCCGTGTCTGCCGCAGTCATGAAACAATCTTCTGTCGTATTCACTCTCATACAAGTAAAACTTCATCAAGAGATTCTCGACTTGAATGGCATCAAGACAGACATCAGAACCGCAGTTCAACTGCACTGAGCAGCTCTGATAGGGAGATACAGCCTCCCTCACATCTCTTACATGAGCCAGCATGTGAAACAACCTCCTGATATTGGACCGAATTTGGGGGAAAAGGCAATCTCTTTCCCTCCTGCTCTTATTTGATCTGACTTATGAATATCAAACAAACTCACTTGACATTTACATCCATTAGCCTTGCATCAATTTTACATTGAACATCAGAGAAGAATTTGAATAGGCAATTATAAGCCCGTGAAACACCACGTTAGAAATAAACAGATTGTAATCCACATTTTAAATATACACTTGAAGTTATACATTCAAAGGGAATATTACATGATGCACAGATTCTTCACCCGACCCGACTCTCTCTCTCTCTCTCTCTCTCTTTCAGTGAAAGAGGAGCATGTGCCACGGGGTAGAGGAGCTGATCCTGAAATAATTTGTTTCTTTAAATAACTGAGGGAATAGTCGCCCTGAGCTAAACATATATTAACATAAACAGCTAGTTCCATCTCACATGGCATAATAAAACCAGCCCACAATCATGTTTCAGGTGGGATACCAGGCCCTCCATGTCACTGTGTGTTATGTATATATTTGGGGTAGGTGGGAAGTTCAGATTTTTGTCATCACTCTGGTGCTTTTAGGAAGAAAAGGTCAAAAAATGTGGTTTATGTAAGAGCCAAACATCCAGAAAACAAACCAACCAACTGCAACCGAAGAGCAAAAGTACTTAGCCACGGGCGTTTTGCTCACATGTCCTTCACATTGCAAATACACACAAACCCACATCAAACACAGTGAAGGATGTCTGAGAAAAAGATTTTTTAATGTAACATGACTGGAGTTCTAGTTCTTATTCCTCTCTAGTTGGAAAGAGCAGAATATCTTGCATGAGTGTGAAAGTTTTTTCTCTCATGCTGCTCATTTCAAGCAGAAATCATAAGGCCTGTCACTGACTCATAAATGTGTATTACGGCTTGGATTCCTAACAGGGTGAAAATTCATTTACTTAAGGGGATTAGAAATTCCATCATTTGTTCGTCATGCTGATAGGTCAGAGGATTTATAATTTGCACGTCTTTCAACCTCCGCGCATGCACCAGAGGACTAGGATCGTGGCCTGAACCGTGCTCCTGGTGGACAAAAAGGACAAAAACTCCTTCCAATATAATTCTGACAATGTAATCACAGCGTTGAATCAACACCTCTCTGTGGTTTTATTTCAGGACTGTACAGGATTGTAGAAGTGCACCTTTCATACTGACTCATTTGTGATGCCAAACTCAACGTTGTTTGTCTCTCAGTCTGTCTGCTTGTAACACCAGATTGCTGCTTTGATACAGGGAAACATGGAGGCCTGCGTGCTGACTAACATGTTACAACGCAAACATTCATCATGTGTAGTCTCCTCTGGCGAAGGATGACAAACGTCGAGAGGTACCTTGTCTTCGCTGTGCACACACACGGGAGGACTGACTGACATAAGCGCAGCTAAAATTATCAGCTGGTCTGATCTCAGCCAAGCTGTGCAGGAATGTGTCACAGGAACCGCCTGTATCAACATATTAACACACGGTTCACACGCCAAACACACATGACACCACATGAGCACACAGGTGACCGCGGCTTTGGATGCATATTATTACAGGAGGATGAAAGAAAAACAAAAACACACAGATACTACCAGAATTCACTTATGCGCTCTGTCAAATTGGTTGCTTTTCTCTTTGGCCTAACTGCACAACATGGGGGCAGGATTTTCTTTGTATTTACAGATATTTGCATTAAAGCTGATTATGAGTGGTTTTACAATTTTAATTTGATCCCAGAGTAGCGTTCAACACTAAGTGCTCTAACTAACACACTGTCTTTAATCCACAGTACATGGCTAAGTTACACATTTTCTCTTACACTGCTTTGATATTGTAATACAGCCTTAAATACACTACTGCATATTCAGCCAAAAATATGTCAAAGCTAAGAAAGCCTTTTCCCATTGCGAAAAGATAGACTGCCTTCACTCAGGTATTTGTTTTACTACCGTAGTCACTGCTGCCTTAATTCTCTAATTTCTAGTCTCACAAAATGGTAACTTGTGAGGGAGAAATCAATTTTATGATTATTTTTTCACACTAACAGCAACATTTAGCGCAAATGACACCAACTATAAATAGATTTGCTTGGCGTACATACTGTGCAGTACACTACCTACATCTAGGAGTGTGTATTCTTCATGAAGTAATGAACCATCACATGATGGTTCAAGGATTACTATGAAAACAGTGAACACAGGAACATCAATAGTGTATGTATTACCAGTTCAGCAAATGTAACTAATGTGTTACTTGGTTATAGTTCAACAGGAAATTGCTCTTACCTCCAGTGCTATATAATGACACTTGTGGTGAAATAAAGCATCGATACACAAATCTCTGTATTACTATAAAGCTCAGATGATGGAGAAACAGAGTCATCTCTATGAACCAAGGAATGTGCAGAGCCAAAATAACCATGAATACTAATTTCTTGCACATTTTCTAGTATATATGACACCACAGTGAAGAATGAGAAGAGCAAAAACTTGGCAAAGATGGTTAAGATAACAAAGAGAAATGCACATGATATGTTCTAAGAAATGTTCACATTTTAGCCCCTTTTAGTGCACTGAATGAAGATATACAGTTTTTGTAAGGTAAGATCACTCTTCAAAGGCATTTATTTTCCTGGGGCTACAAAATGATTAACTAAATTAGGAACTGGAGCAAACTGGGCAAACCTGGTGCCACATGAAATACTCAAGAACTCTCACAATATGGTCAGTACTATTACCAAGC